>CATIWC010000538.1:0-98334 GCA_948472305.1 Vicia faba | reverse complement strand
GAACAACAAATCACTTATGCTCTTTGTCTAGTTCTACATAGATAAATTTGGATGCTACATTTTTATCTTTATTAAGAATATATATAAGTCATTATATTATCATGTTGTGTCTGTGAGATAAAAAAATTCTATGATATTAATGATAATCAAAAGTCATCAATAATTATTACATACAATGTCATTAATCAAAATATAACCTTATTATTTCCCATTTCTATGTTTTTAACGATTTCCAAGATAAAAAATAAGGGTAAAATTAGAAAATGTTTAAGAATTAAATATATTTAGACATTTTTATTAAATGATGTGTTTTTTTATAAAATTACTTATATATGAGACCGGAGGGAGTACTCCTTTATTTATGTTTAATATTATTTTATTATTAACATTAGTGACATACTCATGTGTGACATTTAATAATACTTATAAATATTTGTTGAGTAAGTTTTTTTAAACTGTAAGCCTACTTTTAACCATCACAACACACTATTTATCTTTTACTAATAGACAATGTTACAGCTTAACCCATATTCTTTAAACAATCACAATATCATGAACAACAAATCACTAATGCTCTATATCTAGTTCTACATAGATAAATTTGGATGCTACATTTTATCTTTACTCAAAATATATATAAGTCATTATATTATCATGTTGTGTCTGTGAGATAAAAAAATTCTATGATATTAATGATAATCAAAAGTCATCAATAATTATTACATACAATGTCATTAATCAAAATATAACCTTATTATTTCCCATTTCTATGTTTTTAACGATTTCCAAGATAAAAAATAAGGGTAAAATTAGAAAATGTTTAAGAATTAAATATATTTAGACATTTTTATTAAATGATGTGTTTTTTTATAAAATTACTTATATATGAGACCGGAGGGAGTACTCCTTTATTTATGTTTAATATTATTTTATTATTAACATTAGTGACATACTCATGTGTGAGCATGTAATAATACTTATAAATATTTGTTGAGTAAGTTTTTTTAAACTGTAAGCCTACTTTTAACCATCACAACACACTATTTATCTTTTACTAATAGACAATGTTACAGCTTAACCCATATTCTTTAAACAATCACAATATCATGAACAACAAATCACTAATGCTCTATATCTAGTTCTACATAGATAAATTTGGATGCTACATTTTATCTTTATTCAGAATATATATAAGTCATTATATTATCATGTTGTGTCTGTGAGATAAAAAAATTCTATGATATTAATGATAATCAAAAGTCATCAATAATTATTACATTCAATGTCATTAATCAAAATATAACCTTATTTTTTCCCATTTCTATATTTTTAACGATTTCCAAGATAAAAAATAAGGGTAAAATAAGAACATGTTTAAGAATTAAATATATTTAGACATTTTTATTAAATGATGTGTTTTTTTATAAAATTACTTATATATGAGACCGGAGGGAGTACTCCTTTATTTATGTTTAATATTATTTTATTATTAACATTAGTGACAAACTCATGTGTGAGCATGTAATAATACTTATAAATATTTGTTGAGTAAGTTTTTTTAAACGGTGTGCCTACTTTTAACCATCACAACACACTATTTATCTTTTACTAATAGACAATGTTGCAGCTTAACCCATATTCTTTAAACAATCACAATATCATGAATAAGAAATCACTAATGCTCTTTGTCTAGTTCTACATAGATAAATTTGGATGCTACATTTTATCTTTATTAAGAATATATATAAGTCATTATATTATCATGTTGTGTCTGTGAGATAAAAAAATTCTATGATATTAATGATAAGCAAAAGTCATCAATAATTATTACATTCAATGTCATTAATCAAATTATAACCTTATTTTTTCCCATTTCTATGTTTTTAATGTTTTCCAAGATAAAAAATAAGGGTAAAATAAGAAAATGTTAAAGAATTAAATATATTTAGACATTTTTATTAAATGATGTGTTTTTTTTATAAAATTACTTATATATGAGACCGGAGGGAGTACTCCTTTATTTATGTTTAATATTATTTTATTATTAACATTAGTGACAAACTCATGTGTGAGCATGTAATAATACTTATAAATATTTGTTGAGTAAGTTTTTTTAAACGGTGTGCCTACTTTTAACCATCACAACACACTATTTATCTTTTACTAATAGACAATGTTGCAGCTTAACCCATATTCTTTAAATAATCAAAATATCATGAACAAGAAATCACTAATGCTCTTTGTCTAGTTCTACATAGATAAATTTGATTGCTACATTTTATCTTTATTAAGAATATATATAAATCATTATATTATCATGTTGTGTCTGTGAGATAAAAAAATTCTATGATATTAATGATAAGCAAAAGTCATCAATAATTATTACATTCAATGTCATTAATCAAAACATAACCTTATTTTTTCCCATTTCTATGTTTTTAATGATTTCCAAGATAAAAAATAAGGGTAAAATTAGAAAATATTTAAGAATTAAATATATTTACACATTTTTTATTAAATGATGTGTTTTTTTTATAAAATTACTTATATATGAGACCGGAGGGAGTACTCCTTTATTTATGTCTAGTATTATTTTATTATTAACATTAGTGACAAACTCATGTGTGAGCATGTAATAATACTTATAAATATTTGTTGAGTACGTTTTTTTGAAACGGTGTGCCTACTTTTAACCATCACAACACACTATTTATCTTTTACTAATAGACAATGTTGCAGCTTAACCCATATTCTTTAAACAATCACAATATCATGAACAAGAAATCACTTATGCTCTTTGTCTAGTTCTACATAGATAAATTTGGATGCTACATTTTATCTTTATTAAGAATATATATAAGTCATTATATTATCATGTTGTGTCTGTGAGATAAAAAAATTCTATGGAATTAATGATAAGCAAAAGTCATCAATAATTATTACATTAAATGTCATTAATCAAAATATAATCTTATTTTTTCTCATTTCTATGTTTTTAACGATTTCCAAGATAAAAAATAAGGGTAAAATTAGAAAATGTTTAAGAATTAAATATATTTAGACATTTTTATTAAATGATGTGTTTTTCTATAAAATTACTTATATATGAGACCGGAGGGAGTACTCCTTTATTTATGTTTAATATTATTTTATTATTAACATTAGTGACATACTCATGTGTGAGCATGTAATAATACTTATAAATATTTGTTGAGTAAGTTTTTTTAAACTGTAAGCCTACTTTTAACCATCACAACACACTATTTATCTTTTACTAATAGACAATGTTGCAGCTTAACCCATATTCTTTAAATAATCACAATATCATGAACAAGAAATCACTAATGCTCTATATCTAGTTCTACATAGATAAATTTGGATGCTACATTTTATCTTTATTCAGAATATATATAAGTCATTATATTATCATGTTGTGTCTGTGAGATAAAAAAATTCTATGATATTAATGATAAGCAAAAGTCATCAATAATTATTACATTCAATGTCATTAATCAAAACATAACCTTATTTTTTCCCATTTCTATGTTTTTAATGATTTCCAAGATAAAAAATAAGGGTAAAATTAGAAAATATTTAAGAATTAAATATATTTACACATTTTTTATTAAATGATGTGTTTTTTTTATAAAATTACTTATATATGAGACCGGAGGGAGTACTCCTTTATTTATGTCTAGTATTATTTTATTATTAACATTAGTGACAAACTCATGTGTGAGCATGTAATAATACTTATAAATATTTGTTGAGTACGTTTTTTTGAAACGGTGTGCCTACTTTTAACCATCACAACACACTATTTATCTTTTACTAATAGACAATGTTGCAGCTTAACCCATATTCTTTAAACAATCACAATATCATGAACAAGAAATCACTTATGCTCTTTGTCTAGTTCTACATAGATAAATTTGGATGCTACATTTTATCTTTATTAAGAATATATATAAGTCATTATATTATCATGTTGTGTCTGTGAGATAAAAAAATTCTATGGAATTAATGATAAGCAAAAGTCATCAATAATTATTACATTAAATGTCATTAATCAAAATATAATCTTATTTTTTCTCATTTCTATGTTTTTAACGATTTCCAAGATAAAAAATAAGGGTAAAATTAGAAAATGTTTAAGAATTAAATATATTTAGACATTTTTATTAAATGATGTGTTTTTCTATAAAATTACTTATATATGAGACCGGAGGGAGTACTCCTTTATTTATGTTTAATATTATTTTATTATTAACATTAGTGACATACTCATGTGTGAGCATGTAATAATACTTATAAATATTTGTTGAGTAAGTTTTTTTAAACTGTAAGCCTACTTTTAACCATCACAACACACTATTTATCTTTTACTAATAGACAATGTTGCAGCTTAACCCATATTCTTTAAATAATCACAATATCATGAACAAGAAATCACTAATGCTCTATATCTAGTTCTACATAGATAAATTTGGATGCTACATTTTATCTTTATTCAGAATATATATAAGTCATTATATTATCATGTTGTGTCTGTGAGATAAAAAAATTCTATGATATTAATGATAAGCAAAAGTCATCAATAATTATTACATTCAATGTCATTAATCAAAACATAACCTTATTTTTTTCCCATTTCTATGTTTTTAACGATTTCCAAGATAAAAAATAAGGGTAAAATTAGAAAATGTTTAAGAATTAAATATATTTACACATTTTTTATTAAATGATGTGTTTTTTTTATAAAATTACTTATATATGAGACCGGAGGGAGTACTCCTTTATTTATGTCTAGTATTATTTTATTATTAACATTAGTGACAAACTCATGTGTGAGCATGTAATAATACTTATAAATATTTGTTGAGTACGTTTTTTTGAAACGGTGTGCCTACTTTTAACCATCACAACACACTATTTATCTTTTACTAATAGACAATGTTGCAGCTTAACCCATATTCTTTAAACAATCACAATATCATGAACAAGAAATCACTTATGCTCTTTGTCTAGTTCTACATAGATAAATTTGGATGCTACATTTTATCTTTATTAAGAATATATATAAGTCATTATATTATCATGTTGTGTCTGTGAGATAAAAAAATTCTATGATATTAATGATAAGCAAAAGTCATCAATAATTATTACATTCAATGTCATTAATCAAAATATAACCTTATTATTTCCCATTTCTATGTTTTTAACGATTTCCAAGATAAAAAATAAGGGTAAAATTAGAAAATGTTTAAGAATTAAATATATTTAGACATTTTTATTAAATTATGTGTTTTTTTATAAAATTACTTATATATGAGACCGGAGGGAGTACTCCTTTATTTATGTTTAATATTATTTTATTATTAACATTAGTGAAAAACTCATGTGTGAGCATGTAATAATACTTATAAATATTTGTTTAGTACGTTTTTTTGAAACGGTGTGCCTACTTTTAACCATCACAACACACTATTTATCTTTTACTAATAGACAATGTTGCAACTTAACCCATATTCTTTAAACAATCACAATATCATGAACAAGAAATCACTTATGCTCTTTGTCTTGTTCTACATAGATAAATTTGGATGCTACATTTTATCTTTATTAAGAATATATATAAGTCATTATATTATCATGTTGTGTCTGTGAGATAAAAAAATTCTATGATATTAATGATAAGCAAAAGTCATCAATAATTATTACATTCAATGTCATTAATCAAAATATAACCTTATTTTTTCCCATTTCTATATTTTTAATGATTTCCAAGATAAAAAATAAGGGTAAAATAAGAAAATGTTTAAGAATTAAATATATTTAGACATTTTTATTAAATGATGTGTTTTTTTATAAAATTACTTATATATGAGACCGGAGGGAGTACTCCTTTATTTATGTTTAATATTATTTTATTATTAACATTAGTGAAAAACTCATGTGTGAGCATGTAATAATACTTATAAATATTTGTTTAGTACGTTTTTTTGAAACGGTGTGCCTACTTTTAACCATCACAACACACTATTTATCTTTTACTAATAGACAATGTTGCAACTTAACCCATATTCTTTAAACAATCACAATATCATGAACAAGAAATCACTTATGCTCTTTGTCTTGTTCTACATAGATAAATTTGGATGCTACATTTTATCTTTATTAAGAATATATATAAGTCATTATATTATCATGTTGTGTCTGTGAGATAAAAAAATTCTATGATATTAATGATAAGCAAAAGTCATCAATAATTATTACATTCAATGTCATTAATCAAAATATAACCTTATTTTTTCCCATTTCTATATTTTTAATGATTTCCAAGATAAAAAATAAGGGTAAAATAAGAAAATGTTTAAGAATTAAATATATTTAGACATTTTTATTAAATGATGTGTTTTTTTTATAAAATTACTTATATATGAGACCAGAGGGAGTACTCCTTTATTTATGTTTAATATTATTTTATTATTAACATTAGTGACATACTCATGTGTGAGCATGTAATAATACTTATAAATATTTGTTTAGTAAGTTTTTTTGAAACGGTGTGCCTACTTTTAACCATCACAACACACTATTTATCTTTTACTAATAGACAATGTTGCAACTTAACCCATATTCTTTAAACAATCACAATATCATGAACAACAAATCACTTATGCTCTTTGTCTAGTTCTACATAGATAAATTTGGATGCTACATTTTATCTTTATTAAGAATATATATAAGTCATTATATTATCATGTTGTGTCTGTGAGATAAAAAAATTCTATGATATTAATGATAATCAAAAGTCATCAATAATTATTACATACAATGTCATTAATCAAAATATAACCTTATTATTTCCCATTTCTATGTTTTTAACGATTTCCAAGATAAAAAATAAGGGTAAAATTAGAAAATGTTTAAGAATTAAATATATTTAGACATTTTTATTAAATGATGTGTTTTTTTATAAAATTACTTATATATGAGACCGGAGGGAGTACTCCTTTATTTATGTTTAATATTATTTTATTATTAACATTAGTGACATACTCATGTGTGACATTTAATAATACTTATAAATATTTGTTGAGTAAGTTTTTTTAAACTGTAAGCCTACTTTTAACCATCACAACACACTATTTATCTTTTACTAATAGACAATGTTACAGCTTAACCCATATTCTTTAAACAATCACAATATCATGAACAACAAATCACTAATGCTCTATATCTAGTTCTACATAGATAAATTTGGATGCTACATTTTATCTTTACTCAAAATATATATAAGTCATTATATTATCATGTTGTGTCTGTGAGATAAAAAAATTCTATGATATTAATGATAATCAAAAGTCATCAATAATTATTACATACAATGTCATTAATCAAAATATAACCTTATTATTTCCCATTTCTATGTTTTTAACGATTTCCAAGATAAAAAATAAGGGTAAAATTAGAAAATGTTTAAGAATTAAATATATTTAGACATTTTTATTAAATGATGTGTTTTTTTATAAAATTACTTATATATGAGACCGGAGGGAGTACTCCTTTATTTATGTTTATTATTATTTTATTATTAACATTAGTGACATACTCATGTGTGAGCATGTAATAATACTTATAAATATTTGTTGAGTAAGTTTTTTTAAACTGTAAGCCTACTTTTAACCATCACAACACACTATTTATCTTTTACTAATAGACAATGTTACAGCTTAACCCATATTCTTTAAACAATCACAATATCATGAACAACAAATCACTAATGCTCTATATCTAGTTCTACATAGATAAATTTGGATGCTACATTTTATCTTTATTCAGAATATATATAAGTCATTATATTATCATGTTGTGTCTGTGAGATAAAAAAATTCTATGATATTAATGATAATCAAAAGTCATCAATAATTATTACATTCAATGTCATTAATCAAAATATAACCTTATTTTTTCCCATTTCTATATTTTTAATGATTTCCAAGATAAAAAATAAGGGTAAAATAAGAAAATGTTAAAGAATTAAATATATTTAGACATTTTTATTAAATGATGTGTTTTTTTTATAAAATTACTTATATATGAGACCAGAGGGAGTACTCCTTTATTTATGTTTAATATTATTTTATTATTAACATTAGTGAAAAACTCATGTGTGAGCATGTAATAATACTTATAAATATTTGTTTAGTAAGTTTTTTTGAAACGGTGTGCCTACTTTTAACCATCACAACACACTATTTATCTTTTACTAAAAGACAATGTTGCAGCTTAACCCATATTCTTTAAACAATCAACATATCATGAGCAAGAAATCACTAATGCTCTTTGTCTAGTTCTACATATATAAATTTGGATTCTACATTTTATCTTTATTAAGGATATATATAAATCACTATATTATCATGTTGTGTCAGTGAGATAAAAAAATTCTATGATATTAATGATAAGCAAAAGTCATCAATAATTATTACATTCAATGTCAATAATCAAAATATAACCTTATTTTTTCCCATTTCTATGTTTTTAACGATTTCCAAGATAAAAAATAAGGGTAAAATTAGAAAATGTTTAAGAATTAAATATATTTACACATTTTTATTAAATGATGTGTTTTTTTATAAAATTACTTATATATGAGACCGGAGGGAGTACTCCTTTATTTATGTCTAGTATTATTTTATTATTAACATTAGTGACAAACTCATGTGTGAGCATGTAATAATACTTATAAATATTTGTTGAGTAAGTTTTTTTAAACTGTAAGCCTACTTTTAACCATCACAACACACTATTTATTTTTTACTAATAGACAATGTTGTAGCTTAACCCATATTCTTTAAACAATCACAATATCATGAACAAGAAATCACTAATGCTCTTTGTCTAGTTCTACATAGATAATTTTGGATGCTACATTTTATCTTTATTAAGAATATATATAAGTCATTATATTATCATGTTGTGTCTATGAGATAAAAAAATTCTATGATATTAATGATAATCAAAAGTCATCAATAATTATTACATTCAATGTCATTAATCAAAATATAACCTTATGTTTTCCCATTTCTATATTTTTAACGATTTCCAAGATAAAAAATAAGGGTAAAATAAGAACATGTTTAAGAATTAAATATATTTAGACATTTTTATTAAATGATGTGTTTTTTTATAAAATTACTTATATATGAGACCGGAGGGAGTACTCCTTTATTTATGTTTAATATTATTTTATTATTAACATTAGTGACAAACTCATGTGTGAGCATGTAATAATACTTATAAATATTTGTTGAGTAAGTTTTTTTAAACGGTGTGCCTACTTTTAACCATCACAACACACTATTTATCTTTTACTAATAGACAATGTTGCAGCTTAACCCATATTCTTTAAACAATCACAATATCATGAATAAGAAATCACTAATGCTCTTTGTCTAGTTCTACATAGATAAATTTGGATGCTACATTTTATCTTTATTAAGAATATATATAAGTCATTATATTATCATGTTGTGTCTGTGAGATAAAAAAATTCTATGATATTAATGATAAGCAAAAGTCATCAATAATTATTACATTCAATGTCATTAATCAAATTATAACCTTATTTTTTCCCATTTCTATGTTTTTAATGTTTTCCAAGATAAAAAATAAGGGTAAAATAAGAAAATGTTAAAGAATTAAATATATTTAGACATTTTTATTAAATGATGTGTTTTTTTATAAAATTACTTATATATGAGACCGGAGGGAGTACTCCTTTATTTATGTTTAATATTATTTTATTATTAACATTAGTGACAAACTCATGTGTGAGCATGTAATAATACTTATAAATATTTGTTGAGTAAGTTTTTTTAAACGGTGTGCCTACTTTTAACCATCACAACACACTATTTATCTTTTACTAATAGACAATGTTGCAGCTTAACCCATATTCTTTAAATAATCAAAATATCATGAACAAGAAATCACTAATGCTCTTTGTCTAGTTCTACATAGATAAATTTGATTGCTACATTTTATCTTTATTAAGAATATATATAAATCATTATATTATCATGTTGTGTCTGTGAGATAAAAAAATTCTATGATATTAATGATAAGCAAAAGTCATCAATAATTATTACATTCAATGTCATTAATCAAAACATAACCTTATTTTTTCCCATTTCTATGTTTTTAATGATTTCCAAGATAAAAAATAAGGGTAAAATTAGAAAATATTTAAGAATTAAATATATTTACACATTTTTTATTAAATGATGTGTTTTTTTTATAAAATTACTTATATATGAGACCGGAGGGAGTACTCCTTTATTTATGTCTAGTATTATTTTATTATTAACATTAGTGACAAACTCATGTGTGAGCATGTAATAATACTTATAAATATTTGTTGAGTACGTTTTTTTGAAACGGTGTGCCTACTTTTAACCATCACAACACACTATTTATCTTTTACTAATAGACAATGTTGCAGCTTAACCCATATTCTTTAAACAATCACAATATCATGAACAAGAAATCACTTATGCTCTTTGTCTAGTTCTACATAGATAAATTTGGATGCTACATTTTATCTTTATTAAGAATATATATAAGTCATTATATTATCATGTTGTGTCTGTGAGATAAAAAAATTCTATGATATTAATGATAATCAAAAGTCATCAATAATTATTACATTCAATGTCATTAATCAAAATATAACCTTATTTTTTCCCATTTCTATATTTTTAATGATTTCCAAGATAAAAAATAAGGGTAAAATAAGAAAATGTTTAAGAATTAAATATATTTAGACATTTTTATTAAATGATGTGTTTTTTTATAAAATTACTTATATATGAGACCGGAGGGAGTACTCCTTTATTTATGTTTAATATTATTTTATTATTAACATTAGTGAAAAACTCATGTGTGAGCATGTAATAATACTTATAAATATTTGTTTAGTACGTTTTTTTGAAACGGTGTGCCTACTTTTAACCATCACAACACACTATTTATCTTTTACTAATAGACAATGTTGCAACTTAACCCATATTCTTTAAACAATCACAATATCATGAACAAGAAATCACTTATGCTCTTTGTCTTGTTCTACATAGATAAATTTGGATGCTACATTTTATCTTTATTAAGAATATATATAAGTCATTATATTATCATGTTGTGTCTGTGAGATAAAAAAATTCTATGATATTAATGATAAGCAAAAGTCATCAATAATTATTACATTCAATGTCATTAATCAAAATATAACCTTATTTTTTCCCATTTCTATATTTTTAATGATTTCCAAGATAAAAAATAAGGGTAAAATAAGAAAATGTTTAAGAATTAAATATATTTAGACATTTTTATTAAATGATGTGTTTTTTTTATAAAATTACTTATATATGAGACCAGAGGGAGTACTCCTTTATTTATGTTTAATATTATTTTATTATTAACATTAGTGACATACTCATGTGTGAGCATGTAATAATACTTATAAATATTTGTTTAGTAAGTTTTTTTGAAACGGTGTGCCTACTTTTAACCATCACAACACACTATTTATCTTTTACTAATAGACAATGTTGCAACTTAACCCATATTCTTTAAACAATCACAATATCATGAACAACAAATCACTTATGCTCTTTGTCTAGTTCTACATAGATAAATTTGGATGCTACATTTTATCTTTATTAAGAATATATATAAGTCATTATATTATCATGTTGTGTCTGTGAGATAAAAAAATTCTATGATATTAATGATAATCAAAAGTCATCAATAATTATTACATACAATGTCATTAATCAAAATATAACCTTATTATTTCCCATTTCTATGTTTTTAACGATTTCCAAGATAAAAAATAAGGGTAAAATTAGAAAATGTTTAAGAATTAAATATATTTAGACATTTTTATTAAATGATGTGTTTTTTTATAAAATTACTTATATATGAGACCGGAGGGAGTACTCCTTTATTTATGTTTAATATTATTTTATTATTAACATTAGTGACATACTCATGTGTGACATTTAATAATACTTATAAATATTTGTTGAGTAAGTTTTTTTAAACTGTAAGCCTACTTTTAACCATCACAACACACTATTTATCTTTTACTAATAGACAATGTTACAGCTTAACCCATATTCTTTAAACAATCACAATATCATGAACAACAAATCACTAATGCTCTATATCTAGTTCTACATAGATAAATTTGGATGCTACATTTTATCTTTACTCAAAATATATATAAGTCATTATATTATCATGTTGTGTCTGTGAGATAAAAAAATTCTATGATATTAATGATAATCAAAAGTCATCAATAATTATTACATACAATGTCATTAATCAAAATATAACCTTATTATTTCCCATTTCTATGTTTTTAACGATTTCCAAGATAAAAAATAAGGGTAAAATTAGAAAATGTTTAAGAATTAAATATATTTAGACATTTTTATTAAATGATGTGTTTTTTTATAAAATTACTTATATATGAGACCGGAGGGAGTACTCCTTTATTTATGTTTAATATTATTTTATTATTAACATTAGTGACATACTCATGTGTGAGCATGTAATAATACTTATAAATATTTGTTGAGTAAGTTTTTTTAAACTGTAAGCCTACTTTTAACCATCACAACACACTATTTATCTTTTACTAATAGACAATGTTACAGCTTAACCCATATTCTTTAAACAATCACAATATCATGAACAACAAATCACTAATGCTCTATATCTAGTTCTACATAGATAAATTTGGATGCTACATTTTATCTTTATTCAGAATATATATAAGTCATTATATTATCATGTTGTGTCTGTGAGATAAAAAAATTCTATGATATTAATGATAATCAAAAGTCATCAATAATTATTACATTCAATGTCATTAATCAAAATATAACCTTATTTTTTCCCATTTCTATATTTTTAATGATTTCCAAGATAAAAAATAAGGGTAAAATAAGAAAATGTTAAAGAATTAAATATATTTAGACATTTTTATTAAATGATGTGTTTTTTTTATAAAATTACTTATATATGAGACCAGAGGGAGTACTCCTTTATTTATGTTTAATATTATTTTATTATTAACATTAGTGAAAAACTCATGTGTGAGCATGTAATAATACTTATAAATATTTGTTTAGTAAGTTTTTTTGAAACGGTGTGCCTACTTTTAACCATCACAACACACTATTTATCTTTTACTAAAAGACAATGTTGCAGCTTAACCCATATTCTTTAAACAATCAACATATCATGAGCAAGAAATCACTAATGCTCTTTGTCTAGTTCTACATATATAAATTTGGATTCTACATTTTATCTTTATTAAGGATATATATAAATCACTATATTATCATGTTGTGTCAGTGAGATAAAAAAATTCTATGATATTAATGATAAGCAAAAGTCATCAATAATTATTACATTCAATGTCAATAATCAAAATATAACCTTATTTTTTCCCATTTCTATGTTTTTAACGATTTCCAAGATAAAAAATAAGGGTAAAATTAGAAAATGTTTAAGAATTAAATATATTTACACATTTTTATTAAATGATGTGTTTTTTTATAAAATTACTTATATATGAGACCGGAGGGAGTACTCCTTTATTTATGTCTAGTATTATTTTATTATTAACATTAGTGACAAACTCATGTGTGAGCATGTAATAATACTTATAAATATTTGTTGAGTAAGTTTTTTTAAACTGTAAGCCTACTTTTAACCATCACAACACACTATTTATTTTTTACTAATAGACAATGTTGTAGCTTAACCCATATTCTTTAAACAATCACAATATCATGAACAAGAAATCACTAATGCTCTTTGTCTAGTTCTACATAGATAATTTTGGATGCTACATTTTATCTTTATTAAGAATATATATAAGTCATTATATTATCATGTTGTGTCTATGAGATAAAAAAATTCTATGATATTAATGATAATCAAAAGTCATCAATAATTATTACATTCAATGTCATTAATCAAAATATAACCTTATGTTTTCCCATTTCTATATTTTTAACGATTTCCATGATAAAAAATAAGGGTAAAATAAGAACATGTTTAAGAATTAAATATATTTAGACATTTTTATTAAATGATGTGTTTTTTTATAAAATTACTTATATATGAGACCGGAGGGAGTACTCCTTTATTTATGTTTAATATTATTTTATTATTAACATTAGTGACAAACTCATGTGTGAGCATGTAATAATACTTATAAATATTTGTTGAGTAAGTTTTTTTAAACGGTGTGCCTACTTTTAACCATCACAACACACTATTTATCTTTTACTAATAGACAATGTTGCAGCTTAACCCATATTCTTTAAACAATCACAATATCATGAATAAGAAATCACTAATGCTCTTTGTCTTGTTCTACATAGATAAATTTGGATGCTACATTTTATCTTTATTAAGAATATATATAAGTCATTATATTATCATGTTGTGTCTGTGAGATAAAAAAATTCTATGATATTAATGATAATCAAAAGTCATCAATAATTATTACATTCAATGTCATTAATCAAAATATAACCTTATTTTTTCCCATTTCTATATTTTTAATGATTTCCAAGATAAAAAATAAGGGTAAAATAAGAAAATGTTTAAGAATTAAATATATTTAGACATTTTTATTAAATGATGTGTTTTTTTTATAAGATTACTTATATATGAGACCGGAGGGAGTACTCCTTTATTTATGTTTAATATTATTTTATTATTAACATTAGTGAAAAACTCATGTGTGAGCATGTAATAATACTTATAAATATTTGTTTAGTAAGTTTTTTTAAACGGTGTGCCTACTTTTAACCATCACAACACACTATTTATCTTTTACTAATAGACAATGTTACAGCTTAACCCATATTCTTTAAACAATCAAAATATCATGAACAAGAAATCACTAATGCTCTTTGTCTAGTTCTACATAGATAAATTTGATTGCTACATTTTATCTTTATTCAGAATATATATAAGTCATTCTATTATCATGTTGTGTCTGTGAGATAAAAAATTTTTATGATATTAATGATAAGCAAAAGTCATCAATAATTATTACATTCAATGTCATTAATCAAAATATAACCTTATTTTTTCCCATTTCTATGTTTTTAACGATTTCCAAGATAAAAAATAAGGGTAAAATTAGAAAATGTTTAAGAATTAAATATATTTAGACATTTTTTATTAAATGATGTGTTTTTTTTATAAAATTACTTATATATGAGAACGGAGGGAGTACTCCTTTATTTATGTTTAATATTATTTTATTATTAACATTAGTGACATACTCATGTGTGAGCATGTAATAATACTTATAAATATTTGTTGAGTACGTTTTTTTGAAACGGTGTGCCTACTTTTAACCATCACAACACACTATTTATCTTTTACTAATAGACAATGTTGCAGCTTAACCCATATTCTTTAAACAATCACAATATCATGAACAACAAATCACTTATGCTCTTTGTCTTGTTCTACATAGATAAATTTGGATGCTACATTTTATCTTTATTAAGAATATATATAAGTCATTATATTATCATGTTGTGTCTGTGAGATAAAAAAATTCTATGATATTAATGATAAGCAAAAGTCATCAATAATTATTACATTCAATGTCATTAATCAAAATATAACCTTATTTTTTCTCATTTCTATGTTTTTAACGATTTCCAAGATAAAAAATAAGGGTAAAATAAGAAAATGTTTAAGAATTAAATATATTTAGACATTTTTATTAAATGATGTGTTTTTCTATAAAATTACTTATATATGAGACCGGAGGGAGTACTCCTTTATTTATGTTTAATATTATTTTATTATTAACATTAGTGACATACTCATGTGTGAGCATGTAATAATACTTATAAATATTTGTTTAGTACGTTTTTTTAAACTGTAAGCCTACTTTTAACCATCACAACACACTATTTATCTTTTACTAATAGACAATGTTGCAGCTTAACCCATATTCTTTAAACAATCACAATATCATGAATAAGAAATCACTAATGCTCTTTGTCTAGTTCTACATAGATAAATTTGGATGCTACATTTTATCTTTATTCAGAATATATATAAGTCATTATATTATCATGTTGTGTCTGTGAGATAAAAAAATTCTATGATATTAATGATAATCAAAAGTCATCAATAATTATTACATACAATGTCATTAATCAAAATATAACCTTATTATTTCCCATTTCTATGTTTTTAACGATTTCCAAGATAAAAAATAAGGGTAAAATTAGAAAATGTTTAAGAATTAAATATATTTAGACATTTTTTATTAAATGATGTGTTTTTTTTATAAAATTACTTATATATGAGACCGGAGGGAGTACTCCTTTATTTATGTCTAGTATTATTTTATTATTAACATTAGTGACAAACTCATGTGTGAGCATGTAATAATACTTATAAATATTTGTTGAGTACGTTTTTTTGAAACGGTGTGCCTACTTTTAACCATCACAACACACTATTTATCTTTTACTAATAGACAATGTTGCAGCTTAACCCATATTCTTTAAACAATCACAATATCATGAACAAGAAATCACTTATGCTCTTTGTCTAGTTCTACATAGATAAATTTGGATGCTACATTTTATCTTTATTAAGAATATATATAAGTCACTATATTATCATGTTGTGTCTGTGAGATAAAAAAATTCTATGATATTAATGATAAGCAAAAGTCATCAATAATTATTACATTCAATGTCATTAATCAAAATATAACCTTATTATTTCCCATTTCTATGTTTTTAACGATTTCCAAGATAAAAAATAAGGGTAAAATTAGAAAATGTTTAAGAATTAAATATATTTAGACATTTTTATTAAATGATGTGTTTTTTTATAAAATTACTTATATATGAGACCGGAGGGAGTACTCCTTTATTTATGTCTAGTATTATTTTATTATTAACATTAGTGACATACTCATGTGTGAGCATGTAATAATACTTATAAATATTTGTTGAGTAAGTTTTTTTAAACTGTAAGCCTACTTTTAACCATCACAACACACTATTTATCTTTTACTAATAGACAATGTTGCAGCTTAACCCATATTCTTTAAACAATCACAATATCATGAACAAGAAATCACTAATGCTCTTTGTCTAGTTCTACATAGATAATTTTGGATGCTACATTTTATCTTTATTAAGAATATATATAAGTCATTATATTATCATGTTGTGTCTATGAGATAAAAAAATTCTATGATATTAATGATAATCAAAAGTCATCAATAATTCTTACATTCAATGTCATTAATCAAAATATAACCTTATTATTTCCCATTTCTATGTTTTTAATGATTTCCAAGATAAAAAATAAGGGTAAAATTAGAAAATCTTTAAGAATTAAATATATTTAGACATTTTTATTAAATGATGTGTTTTTTTATAAAATTACTTATATATGAGACCGGAGGGAGTACTCCTTTATTTATGTTTAATATTATTTTATTATTAACATTAGTGACATACTCATGTGTGAGCATGTAATAATACTTATAAATATTTGTTGAGTAAGTTTTTTTAAACTGTAAGCCTACTTTTAACCATCACAACACACTATTTATCTTTTACTAATAGACAATGTTGCAGCTTAACCCATATTCTTTAAATAATCACAATATCATGAACAACAAATCACTAATGCTCTTTGTCTAGTTCTACATAGATAAATTTGATTGCTACATTTTATCTTTATTAAGAATATATATAAATCATTATATTATCATGTTGTGTCTGTGAGATAAAAAAATTCTATGATATTAATGATAAGCAAAAGTCATCAATAATTATTACATTCAATGTCATTAATCAAAACATAACCTTATTTTTTCCCATTTCTATGTTTTTAACGATTTCCAAGATAAAAAATAAGGGTAAAATTAGAAAATGTTTAAGAATTAAATATATTTACACATTTTTTATTAAATGATGTGTTTTTTTTATAAAATTACTTATATATGAGACCGGAGGGAGTACTCCTTTATTTATGTCTAGTATTATTTTATTATTAACATTAGTGACAAACTCATGTGTGAGCATGTAATAATACTTATAAATATTTGTTGAGTACGTTTTTTTGAAACGGTGTGCCTACTTTTAACCATCACAACACACTATTTATCTTTTACTAATAGACAATGTTGCAGCTTAACCCATATTCTTTAAACAATCACAATATCATGAACAAGAAATCACTTATGCTCTTTGTCTAGTTCTACATAGATAAATTTGGATGCTACATTTTATCTTTATTAAGAATATATATAAGTCATTATATTATCATGTTGTGTCTGTGAGATAAAAAAATTCTATGATATTAATGATAAGCAAAAGTCATCAATAATTATTACATTCAATGTCATTAATCAAAATATAACCTTATTATTTCCCATTTCTATGTTTTTAACGATTTCAAAGATAAAAAATAAGGGTAAAATTAGAAAATGTTTAAGAATTAAATATATTTAGACATTTTTATTAAATGATGTGTTTTTTTATAAAATTACTTATATATGAGACCGGAGGGAGTACTCCTTTATTTATGTTTAATATTATTTTATTATTAACATTAGTGACATACTCATGTGTGAGCATGTAATAATACTTATAAATATTTGTTGAGTAAGTTTTTTTAAACTATAAGCCTACTTTTAACCATCACAACACACTATTTATCTTTTACTAATAGACAATGTTGCAGCTTAACCCATATTCTTTAAATAATCAAAATATCATGAACAAGAAATCACTAATGCTCTTTGTCTAGTTCTACATAGATAAATTTGATTGCTACATTTTATCTTTATTAAGAATATATATAAATCATTATATTATCATGTTGTGTCTGTGAGATAAAAAAATTCTATGATATTAATGATAAGCAAAAGTCATCAATAATTATTACATTCAATGTCATTAATCAAAACATAACCTTATTTTTTCCCATTTCTATGTTTTTAATGATTTCCAAGATAAAAAATAAGGGTAAAATTAGAAAATATTTAAGAATTAAATATATTTACACATTTTTTATTAAATGATGTGTTTTTTTTATAAAATTACTTATATATGAGACCGGAGGGAGTACTCCTTTATTTATGTCTAGTATTATTTTATTATTAACATTAGTGACAAACTCATGTGTGAGCATGTAATAATACTTATAAATATTTGTTGAGTACGTTTTTTTGAAACGGTGTGCCTACTTTTAACCATCACAACACACTATTTATCTTTTACTAATAGACAATGTTGCAGCTTAACCCATATTCTTTAAACAATCACAATATCATGAACAAGAAATCACTTATGCTCTTTGTCTAGTTCTACATAGATAAATTTGGATGCTACATTTTATCTTTATTAAGAATATATATAAGTCATTATATTATCATGTTGTGTCTGTGAGATAAAAAAATTCTATGATATTAATGATAATCAAAAGTCATCAATAATTATTACATTCAATGTCATTAATCAAAATATAACCTTATTTTTTCCCATTTCTATATTTTTAATGATTTCCAAGATAAAAAATAAGGGTAAAATAAGAAAATGTTTAAGAATTAAATATATTTAGACATTTTTATTAAATGATGTGTTTTTTTATAAAATTACTTATATATGAGACCGGAGGGAGTACTCCTTTATTTATGTTTAATATTATTTTATTATTAACATTAGTGAAAAACTCATGTGTGAGCATGTAATAATACTTATAAATATTTGTTTAGTACGTTTTTTTGAAACGGTGTGCCTACTTTTAACCATCACAACACACTATTTATCTTTTACTAATAGACAATGTTGCAACTTAACCCATATTCTTTAAACAATCACAATATCATGAACAAGAAATCACTTATGCTCTTTGTCTTGTTCTACATAGATAAATTTGGATGCTACATTTTATCTTTATTAAGAATATATATAAGTCATTATATTATCATGTTGTGTCTGTGAGATAAAAAAATTCTATGATATTAATGATAAGCAAAAGTCATCAATAATTATTACATTCAATGTCATTAATCAAAATATAACCTTATTTTTTCCCATTTCTATATTTTTAATGATTTCCAAGATAAAAAATAAGGGTAAAATAAGAAAATGTTTAAGAATTAAATATATTTAGACATTTTTATTAAATGATGTGTTTTTTTTATAAAATTACTTATATATGAGACCAGAGGGAGTACTCCTTTATTTATGTTTAATATTATTTTATTATTAACATTAGTGACATACTCATGTGTGAGCATGTAATAATACTTATAAATATTTGTTTAGTAAGTTTTTTTGAAACGGTGTGCCTACTTTTAACCATCACAACACACTATTTATCTTTTACTAATAGACAATGTTGCAACTTAACCCATATTCTTTAAACAATCACAATATCATGAACAACAAATCACTTATGCTCTTTGTCTAGTTCTACATAGATAAATTTGGATGCTACATTTTATCTTTATTAAGAATATATATAAGTCATTATATTATCATGTTGTGTCTGTGAGATAAAAAAATTCTATGATATTAATGATAATCAAAAGTCATCAATAATTATTACATACAATGTCATTAATCAAAATATAACCTTATTATTTCCCATTTCTATGTTTTTAACGATTTCCAAGATAAAAAATAAGGGTAAAATTAGAAAATGTTTAAGAATTAAATATATTTAGACATTTTTATTAAATGATGTGTTTTTTTATAAAATTACTTATATATGAGACCGGAGGGAGTACTCCTTTATTTATGTTTAATATTATTTTATTATTAACATTAGTGACATACTCATGTGTGACATTTAATAATACTTATAAATATTTGTTGAGTAAGTTTTTTTAAACTGTAAGCCTACTTTTAACCATCACAACACACTATTTATCTTTTACTAATAGACAATGTTACAGCTTAACCCATATTCTTTAAACAATCACAATATCATGAACAACAAATCACTAATGCTCTATATCTAGTTCTACATAGATAAATTTGGATGCTACATTTTATCTTTACTCAAAATATATATAAGTCATTATATTATCATGTTGTGTCTGTGAGATAAAAAAATTCTATGATATTAATGATAATCAAAAGTCATCAATAATTATTACATACAATGTCATTAATCAAAATATAACCTTATTATTTCCCATTTCTATGTTTTTAACGATTTCCAAGATAAAAAATAAGGGTAAAATTAGAAAATGTTTAAGAATTAAATATATTTAGACATTTTTATTAAATGATGTGTTTTTTTATAAAATTACTTATATATGAGACCGGAGGGAGTACTCCTTTATTTATGTTTAATATTATTTTATTATTAACATTAGTGACATACTCATGTGTGAGCATGTAATAATACTTATAAATATTTGTTGAGTAAGTTTTTTTAAACTGTAAGCCTACTTTTAACCATCACAACACACTATTTATCTTTTACTAATAGACAATGTTACAGCTTAACCCATATTCTTTAAACAATCACAATATCATGAACAACAAATCACTAATGCTCTATATCTAGTTCTACATAGATAAATTTGGATGCTACATTTTATCTTTATTCAGAATATATATAAGTCATTATATTATCATGTTGTGTCTGTGAGATAAAAAAATTCTATGATATTAATGATAATCAAAAGTCATCAATAATTATTACATTCAATGTCATTAATCAAAATATAACCTTATTTTTTCCCATTTCTATATTTTTAATGATTTCCAAGATAAAAAATAAGGGTAAAATAAGAAAATGTTAAAGAATTAAATATATTTAGACATTTTTATTAAATGATGTGTTTTTTTTATAAAATTACTTATATATGAGACCAGAGGGAGTACTCCTTTATTTATGTTTAATATTATTTTATTATTAACATTAGTGAAAAACTCATGTGTGAGCATGTAATAATACTTATAAATATTTGTTTAGTAAGTTTTTTTGAAACGGTGTGCCTACTTTTAACCATCACAACACACTATTTATCTTTTACTAAAAGACAATGTTGCAGCTTAACCCATATTCTTTAAACAATCAACATATCATGAGCAAGAAATCACTAATGCTCTTTGTCTAGTTCTACATATATAAATTTGGATTCTACATTTTATCTTTATTAAGGATATATATAAATCACTATATTATCATGTTGTGTCAGTGAGATAAAAAAATTCTATGATATTAATGATAAGCAAAAGTCATCAATAATTATTACATTCAATGTCAATAATCAAAATATAACCTTATTTTTTCCCATTTCTATGTTTTTAACGATTTCCAAGATAAAAAATAAGGGTAAAATTAGAAAATGTTTAAGAATTAAATATATTTACACATTTTTATTAAATGATGTGTTTTTTTATAAAATTACTTATATATGAGACCGGAGGGAGTACTCCTTTATTTATGTCTAGTATTATTTTATTATTAACATTAGTGACAAACTCATGTGTGAGCATGTAATAATACTTATAAATATTTGTTGAGTAAGTTTTTTTAAACTGTAAGCCTACTTTTAACCATCACAACACACTATTTATTTTTTACTAATAGACAATGTTGTAGCTTAACCCATATTCTTTAAACAATCACAATATCATGAACAAGAAATCACTAATGCTCTTTGTCTAGTTCTACATAGATAATTTTGGATGCTACATTTTATCTTTATTAAGAATATATATAAGTCATTATATTATCATGTTGTGTCTATGAGATAAAAAAATTCTATGATATTAATGATAATCAAAAGTCATCAATAATTATTACATTCAATGTCATTAATCAAAATATAACCTTATGTTTTCCCATTTCTATATTTTTAACGATTTCCATGATAAAAATTAAGGGTAAAATAAGAACATGTTTAAGAATTAAATATATTTAGACATTTTTATTAAATGATGTGTTTTTTTATAAAATTACTTATATATGAGACCGGAGGGAGTACTCCTTTATTTATGTTTAATATTATTTTATTATTAACATTAGTGACAAACTCATGTGTGAGCATGTAATAATACTTATAAATATTTGTTGAGTAAGTTTTTTTAAACGGTGTGCCTACTTTTAACCATCATAACACACTATTTATCTTTTACTAATAGACAATGTTGCAGCTTAACCCATATTCTTTAAACAATCACAATATCATGAATAAGAAATCACTAATGCTCTTTGTCTAGTTCTACATAGATAAATTTGGATGCTACATTTTATCTTTATTAAGAATATATATAAGTCATTATATTATCATGTTGTGTCTGTGAGATAAAAAAATTCTATGATATTAATGATAAGCAAAAGTCATCAATAATTATTACATTCAATGTCATTAATCAAATTATAACCTTATTTTTTCCCATTTCTATGTTTTTAATGTTTTCCAAGATAAAAAATAAGGGTAAAATAAGAAAATGTTAAAGAATTAAATATATTTAGACATTTTTATTAAATGATGTGTTTTTTTATAAAATTACTTATATATGAGACCGGAGGGAGTACTCCTTTATTTATGTTTAATATTATTTTATTATTAACATTAGTGACAAACTCATGTGTGAGCATGTAATAATACTTATAAATATTTGTTGAGTAAGTTTTTTTAAACGGTGTGCCTACTTTTAACCATCACAACACACTATTTATCTTTTACTAATAGACAATGTTGCAGCTTAACCCATATTCTTTAAATAATCAAAATATCATGAACAAGAAATCACTAATGCTCTTTGTCTAGTTCTACATAGATAAATTTGATTGCTACATTTTATCTTTATTAAGAATATATATAAATCATTATATTATCATGTTGTGTCTGTGAGATAAAAAAATTCTATGATATTAATGATAAGCAAAAGTCATCAATAATTATTACATTCAATGTCATTAATCAAAACATAACCTTATTTTTTCCCATTTCTATGTTTTTAATGATTTCCAAGATAAAAAATAAGGGTAAAATTAGAAAATATTTAAGAATTAAATATATTTACACATTTTTTATTAAATGATGTGTTTTTTTTATAAAATTACTTATATATGAGACCGGAGGGAGTACTCCTTTATTTATGTCTAGTATTATTTTATTATTAACATTAGTGACAAACTCATGTGTGAGCATGTAATAATACTTATAAATATTTGTTGAGTACGTTTTTTTGAAACGGTGTGCCTACTTTTAACCATCACAACACACTATTTATCTTTTACTAATAGACAATGTTGCAGCTTAACCCATATTCTTTAAACAATCACAATATCATGAACAAGAAATCACTTATGCTCTTTGTCTAGTTCTACATAGATAAATTTGGATGCTACATTTTATCTTTATTAAGAATATATATAAGTCATTATATTATCATGTTGTGTCTGTGAGATAAAAAAATTCTATGATATTAATGATAAGCAAAAGTCATCAATAATTATTACATTCAATGTCATTAATCAAAATATAATCTTATTTTTTCTCATTTCTATATTTTTAACGATTTCCAAGATAAAAAATAAGGGTAAAATTAGAAAATGTTTAAGAATTAAATATATTTAGACATTTTTATTAAATGATGTGTTTTTCTATAAAATTACTTATATATGAGACCGGAGGGAGTACTCCTTTATTTATGTTTAATATTATTTTATTATTAACATTAGTGACATACTCATGTGTGAGCATGTAATAATACTTATAAATATTTGTTGAGTAAGTTTTTTTAAACTGTAAGCCTACTTTTAACCATCACAACACACTATTTATCTTTTACTAATAGACAATGTTGCAGCTTAACCCATATTCTTTAAACAATCACAATATCATGAATAAGAAATCACTAATGCTCTTTGTCTAGTTCTACATAGATAAATTTGGATGCTACATTTTATCTTTATTCAGAATATATATAAGTCATTATATTATCATGTTGTGTCTGTGAGATAAAAAAATTCTATGATATTAATGATAATCAAAAGTCATCAATAATTATTACATACAATGTCATTAATCAAAATATAACCTTATTATTTCCCATTTCTATGTTTTTAACGATTTCCAAGATAAAAAATAAGGGTAAAATTAGAAAATGTTTAAGAATTAAATATATTTACACATTTTTTATTAAATGATGTGTTTTTTTTATAAAATTACTTATATATGAGACCGGAGGGAGTACTCCTTTATTTATGTCTAGTATTATTTTATTATTAACATTAGTGACAAACTCATGTGTGAGCATGTAATAATACTTATAAATATTTGTTGAGTACGTTTTTTTGAAACGGTGTGCCTACTTTTAACCATCACAACACACTATTTATCTTTTACTAATAGACAATGTTGCAGCTTAACCCATATTCTTTAAACAATCACAATATCATGAACAAGAAATCACTTATGCTCTTTGTCTAGTTCTACATAGATAAATTTGGATGCTACATTTTATCTTTATTAAGAATATATATAAGTCATTATATTATCATGTTGTGTCTGTGAGATAAAAAAATTCTATGATATTAATGATAAGCAAAAGTCATCAATAATTATTACATTCAATGTCATTAATCAAAATATAACCTTATTATTTCCCATTTCTATGTTTTTAACGATTTCCAAGATAAAAAATAAGGGTAAAATTAGAAAATGTTTAAGAATTAAATATATTTAGACATTTTTATTAAATGATGTGTTTTTTTATAAAATTACTTATATATGAGACCGGAGGGAGTACTCCTTTATTTATGTTTAATATTATTTTATTATTAACATTAGTGACATACTCATGTGTGAGCATGTAATAATACTTATAAATATTTGTTGAGTAAGTTTTTTTAAACTGTAAGCCTACTTTTAACCATCACAACACACTATTTATCTTTTACTAATAGACAATGTTGCAGCTTAACCCATATTCTTTAAATAATCACAATATCATGAACAACAAATCACTAATGCTCTATATCTAGTTCTACATAGATAAATTTGGATGCTACATTTTATCTTTATTCAGAATATATATAAGTCATTATATTATCATGTTGTGTCTGTGAGATAAAAAAATTCTATGATATTAATGATAATCAAAAGTCATCAATAATTATTACATTCAATGTCATTAATCAAAATATAACCTTATTTTTTCCCATTTCTATATTTTTAATGATTTCCAAGATAAAAAATAAGGGTAAAATAAGAAAATGTTTAAGAATTAAATATATTTAGACATTTTTATTAAATTATGTGTTTTTTTATAAAATTACTTATATATGAGACCGGAGGGAGTACTCCTTTATTTATGTTTAATATTATTTTATTATTAACATTAGTGAAAAACTCATGTGTGAGCATGTAATAATACTTATAAATATTTGTTGAGTATGTTTTTTTATACCGTGTGCCTACTTTTAACCATCACAACACACTATTTATCTTTTACTAATAGACAATGTTGCAACTTAACCCATATTCTTTAAACAATCACAATATCATGAACAAGAAATCACTTATGCTCTTTGTCTTGTTCTACATAGATAAATTTGGATGCTACATTTTATCTTTATTAAGAATATATATAAGTCATTATATTATCATGTTGTGTCTGTGAGATAAAAAAATTCTATGATATTAATGATAATCAAAAGTCATCAATAATTATTACATTCAATGTCATTAATCAAAATATAACCTTATTTTTTCCCATTTCTATATTTTTAATGATTTCCAAGATAAAAAATAAGGGTAAAATAAGAAAATGTTTAAGAATTAAATATATTTAGACATTTTTATTAAATGATGTGTTTTTTTTATAAGATTACTTATATATGAGACCAGAGGGAGTACTCCTTTATTTATGTTTAATATTATTTTATTATTAACATTAGTGAAAAACTCATGTGTGAGCATGTAATAATACTTATAAATATTTGTTTAGTAAGTTTTTTTGAAACGGTGTGCCTACTTTTAACCATCACAACACACTATTTATCTTTTACTAATAGACAATGTTGCAACTTAACCCATATTCTTTAAACAATCACAATATCATGAACAAGAAATCACTAATGCTCTTTGTCTAGTTCTACATAGATAATTTTGGATGCTACATTTTATCTTTATTAAGAATATATATAAGTCATTATATTATCATGTTGTGTCTATGAGATAAAAAAATTCTATGATATTAATGATAATCAAAAGTCATCAATAATTATTACACTCAATGTCATTAATCAAAATATAACCTTATGTTTTCCCATTTCTATATTTTTAACGATTTTCAAGATAAAAAATAAGGGTAAAATAAGAAAATGTTAAAGAATTAAATATATTTAGACATTTTTATTAAATGATGTGTTTTTTTATAAAATTACTTATATATGAGACCGGAGGGAGTACTCCTTTATTTATGTTTAATATTATTTTATTATTAACATTAGTGACAAACTCATGTGTGAGCATGTAATAATCCTTATAAATATTTGTTGAGTAAGTTTTTTTAAACTGTAAGCCTACTTTTAACCATCACAACACACTATTTATCTTTTACTAATAGACAATGTTGCAGCTTAACCCATATTCTTTAAACAATCACAATATCATGAATAAGAAATCACTAATGCTCTTTGTCTAGTTCTACATAGATAAATTTGGATGCTACATTTTATCTTTATTAAGAATATATATAAGTCATTATATTATCATGTTGTGTCTGTGAGATAAAAAAATTCTATGATATTAATGATAATCAAAAGTCATCAATAATTATTACATACAATGTCATTAATCAAAATATAACCTTATTATTTCCCATTTCTATGTTTTTAACGATTTCCAAGATAAAAAATAAGGGTAAAATTAGAAAATGTTTAAGAATTAAATATATTTAGACATTTTCATTAAATGATGTGTTTTTTTATAAAATTACTTATATATGAGACCGGAGGGAGTACTCCTTTATTTATGTTTAATATTATTTTATTATTAACATTAGTGACATACTCATGTGTGAGCATGTAATAATACTTATAAATATTTGTTGAGTAAGTTTTTTTAAACGGTGTGCCTACTTTTAACCATCACAACACACTATTTATCTTTTACTAATAGACAATGTTACAGCTTAACCCATATTCTTTAAATAATCACAATATCATGAACAACAAATCACTAATGCTCTATATCTAGTTCTACATAGATAAATTTGGATGCTACATTTTATCTTTATTCAGAATATATATAAATCATTATATTATCATGTTGTGTCTGTGAGATAAAAAAATTCTATGATATTAATGATAATCAAAAGTCATCAATAATTATTACATTCAATGTCATTAATCAAAACATAACCTTATTTTTTCCCATTTCTATATTTTTAATGATTTCCAAGATAAAAAATAAGGGTAAAATAAGAAAATGTTTAAGAATTAAATATATTTACACATTTTTATTAAATGATGTGTTTTTTTTATAAAATTACTTATATATGAGACCGGAGGGAGTACTCCTTTATTTATGTCTAATATTATTTTATTATTAACATTAGTGACAAACTCATGTGTGAGCATGTAATAATACTTATAAATATTTGTTTAGTAAGTTTTTTTGAAACGGTGTGCCTACTTTTAACCATCACAACACACTATTTATCTTTTACTAATAGACAATGTTGCAGCTTAACCCATATTCTTTAAACAATCACAATATCATGAACAAGAAATCACTTATGCTCTTTGTCTAGTTCTACATAGATAAATTTGGATGCTACATTTTATCTTTATTAAGAATATATATAAGTCATTATATTATCATGTTGTGTCTGTGAGATGAAAAAAATTCTATGGAATTAATGATAAGCAAAAGTCATCAATAATTATTACATTCAATGTCATTAATCAAAATATAACCTTATTATTTCCCATTTCTATGTTTTTAATGATTTCCAAGATAAAAAATAAGGGTAAAATTAGAAAATCTTTAAGAATTAAATATATTTAGACATTTTTATTAAATGATGTGTTTTTTTATAAAATTACTTATATATGAGACCGGAGGGAGTACTCCTTTATTTATGTTTAATATTATTTTATTATTAACATTAGTGACATACTCATGTGTGAGCATGTAATAATACTTATAAATATTTGTTGAGTAAGTTTTTTTAAACTGTAAGCCTACTTTTAACCATCACAACACACTATTTATCTTTTACTAATAGACAATGTTGCAGCTTAACCCATATTCTTTAAATAATCACAATATCATGAACAACAAATCACTAATGCTCTTTGTCTAGTTCTACATAGATAAATTTGATTGCTACATTTTATCTTTATTAAGAATATATATAAATCATTATATTATCATGTTGTGTCTGTGAGATAAAAAAATTCTATGATATTAATGATAAGCAAAAGTCATCAATAATTATTACATTCAATGTCATTAATCAAAACATAACCTTATTTTTTCCCATTTCTATGTTTTTAACGATTTCCAAGATAAAAAATAAGGGTAAAATTAGAAAATGTTTAAGAATTAAATATATTTACACATTTTTTATTAAATGATGTGTTTTTTTTATAAAATTACTTATATATGAGACCGGAGGGAGTACTCCTTTATTTATGTCTAGTATTATTTTATTATTAACATTAGTGACAAACTCATGTGTGAGCATGTAATAATACTTATAAATATTTGTTGAGTACGTTTTTTTGAAACGGTGTGCCTACTTTTAACCATCACAACACACTATTTATCTTTTACTAATAGACAATGTTGCAGCTTAACCCATATTCTTTAAACAATCACAATATCATGAACAAGAAATCACTTATGCTCTTTGTCTAGTTCTACATAGATAAATTTGGATGCTACATTTTATCTTTATTAAGAATATATATAAGTCATTATATTATCATGTTGTGTCTGTGAGATAAAAAAATTCTATGATATTAATGATAAGCAAAAGTCATCAATAATTATTACATTCAATGTCATTAATCAAAATATAACCTTATTATTTCCCATTTCTATGTTTTTAACGATTTCAAAGATAAAAAATAAGGGTAAAATTAGAAAATGTTTAAGAATTAAATATATTTAGACATTTTTATTAAATGATGTGTTTTTTTATAAAATTACTTATATATGAGACCGGAGGGAGTACTCCTTTATTTATGTTTAATATTATTTTATTATTAACATTAGTGACATACTCATGTGTGAGCATGTAATAATACTTATAAATATTTGTTGAGTAAGTTTTTTTAAACTATAAGCCTACTTTTAACCATCACAACACACTATTTATCTTTTACTAATAGACAATGTTGCAGCTTAACCCATATTCTTTAAATAATCACAATATCATGAACAACAAATCACTAATGCTCTATATCTAGTTCTACATAGATAAATTTGGATGCTACATTTTATCTTTATTCAGAATATATATAAGTCATTATATTATCATGTTGTGTCTGTGAGATAAAAAAATTCTATGATATTAATGATGATCAAAAGTCATCAATAATTATTACATTCAATGTCATTAATCAAAATATAACCTTATTTTTTCCCATTTCTATATTTTTAATGATTTCCAAGATAAAAAATAAGGGTAAAATAAGAAAATGTTTAAGAATTAAATATATTTAGACATTTTTATTAAATGATGTGTTTTTTTATAAAATTACTTATATATGAGACCGGAGGGAGTACTCCTTTATTTATGTTTAATATTATTTTATTATTAACATTAGTGAAAAACTCATGTGTGAGCATGTAATAATACTTATAAATATTTGTTTAGTACGTTTTTTTGAAACGGTGTGCCTACTTTTAACCATCACAACACACTATTTATCTTTTACTAATAGACAATGTTGCAACTTAACCCATATTCTTTAAACAATCACAATATCATGAACAAGAAATCACTTATGCTCTTTGTCTTGTTCTACATAGATAAATTTGGATGCTACATTTTATCTTTATTAAGAATATATATAAGTCATTATATTATCATGTTGTGTCTGTGAGATAAAAAAATTCTATGATATTAATGATAAGCAAAAGTCATCAATAATTATTACATTCAATGTCATTAATCAAAATATAACCTTATTTTTTCCCATTTCTATATTTTTAATGATTTCCAAGATAAAAAATAAGGGTAAAATAAGAAAATGTTTAAGAATTAAATATATTTAGACATTTTTATTAAATGATGTGTTTTTTTTATAAAATTACTTATATATGAGACCAGAGGGAGTACTCCTTTATTTATGTTTAATATTATTTTATTATTAACATTAGTGACATACTCATGTGTGAGCATGTAATAATACTTATAAATATTTGTTTAGTAAGTTTTTTTGAAACGGTGTGCCTACTTTTAACCATCACAACACACTATTTATCTTTTACTAATAGACAATGTTGCAACTTAACCCATATTCTTTAAACAATCACAATATCATGAACAACAAATCACTTATGCTCTTTGTCTAGTTCTACATAGATAAATTTGGATGCTACATTTTATCTTTATTAAGAATATATATAAGTCATTATATTATCATGTTGTGTCTGTGAGATAAAAAAATTCTATGATATTAATGATAATCAAAAGTCATCAATAATTATTACATACAATGTCATTAATCAAAATATAACCTTATTATTTCCCATTTCTATGTTTTTAACGATTTCCAAGATAAAAAATAAGGGTAAAATTAGAAAATGTTTAAGAATTAAATATATTTAGACATTTTTATTAAATGATGTGTTTTTTTATAAAATTACTTATATATGAGACCGGAGGGAGTACTCCTTTATTTATGTTTAATATTATTTTATTATTAACATTAGTGACATACTCATGTGTGAGCATGTAATAATACTTATAAATATTTGTTGAGTAAGTTTTTTTAAACTGTAAGCCTACTTTTAACCATCACAACACACTATTTATCTTTTACTAATAGACAATGTTACAGCTTAACCCATATTCTTTAAACAATCACAATATCATGAACAACAAATCACTAATGCTCTATATCTAGTTCTACATAGATAAATTTGGATGCTACATTTTATCTTTACTCAAAATATATATAAGTCATTATATTATCATGTTGTGTCTGTGAGATAAAAAAATTCTATGATATTAATGATAATCAAAAGTCATCAATAATTATTACATTCAATGTCATTAATCAAAATATAACCTTATTATTTCCCATTTCTATGTTTTTAACGATTTCCAAGATAAAAAATAAGGGTAAAATTAGAAAATGTTTAAGAATTAAATATATTTAGACATTTTTATTAAATGATGTGTTTTTTTATAAAATTACTTATATATGAGACCGGAGGGAGTACTCCTTTATTTATGTTTAATATTATTTTATTATTAACATTAGTGACATACTCATGTGTGAGCATGTAATAATACTTATAAATATTTGTTGAGTAAGTTTTTTTAAACTGTAAGCCTACTTTTAACCATCACAACACACTATTTATCTTTTACTAATAGACAATGTTACAGCTTAACCCATATTCTTTAAACAATCACAATATCATGAACAACAAATCACTAATGCTCTATATCTAGTTCTACATAGATAAATTTGGATGCTACATTTTATCTTTATTCAGAATATATATAAGTCATTATATTATCATGTTGTGTCTGTGAGATAAAAAAATTCTATGATATTAATGATAATCAAAAGTCATCAATAATTATTACATTCAATGTCATTAATCAAAATATAACCTTATTTTTTCCCATTTCTATATTTTTAATGATTTCCAAGATAAAAAATAAGGGTAAAATAAGAAAATGTTTAAGAATTAAATATATTTAGACATTTTTATTAAATGATGTGTTTTTTTTATAAAATTACTTATATATGAGACCAGAGGGAGTACTCCTTTATTTATGTTTAATATTATTTTATTATTAACATTAGTGACATACTCATGTGTGAGCATGTAATAATACTTATAAATATTTGTTTAGTAAGTTTTTTTGAAACGGTGTGCCTACTTTTAACCATCACAACACACTATTTATCTTTTACTAATAGACAATGTTGCAACTTAACCCATATTCTTTAAACAATCATAATATCATGAACAACAAATCACTTATGCTCTTTGTCTAGTTCTACATAGATAAATTTGGATGCTACATTTTATCTTTATTAAGAATATATATAAGTCATTATATTATCATGTTGTGTCTGTGAGATAAAAAAATTCTATGATATTAATGATAATCAAAAGTCATCAATAATTATTACATACAATGTCATTAATCAAAATATAACCTTATTATTTCCCATTTCTATGTTTTTAACGATTTCCAAGATAAAAAATAAGGGTAAAATTAGAAAATGTTTAAGAATTAAATATATTTAGACATTTTTATTAAATGATGTGTTTTTTTATAAAATTACTTATATATGAGACCGGAGGGAGTACTCCTTTATTTATGTTTAATATTATTTTATTATTAACATTAGTGACATACTCATGTGTGAGCATGTAATAATAGTTATAAATATTTGTTGAGTAAGTTTTTTTAAACTGTAAGCCTACTTTTAACCATCACAACACACTATTTATCTTTTACTAATAGACAATGTTACAGCTTAACCCATATTCTTTAAACAATCACAATATCATGAACAACAAATCACTAATGCTCTATATCTAGTTCTACATAGATAAATTTGGATGCTACATTTTATCTTTACTCAAAATATATATAAGTCATTATATTATCATGTTGTGTCTGTGAGATAAAAAAATTCTATGATATTAATGATAATCAAAAGTCATCAATAATTATTACATTCAATGTCATTAATCAAAATATAACCTTATTATTTCCCATTTCTATGTTTTTAACGATTTCCAAGATAAAAAATAAGGGTAAAATTAGAAAATGTTTAAGAATTAAATATATTTAGACATTTTTATTAAATGATGTGTTTTTTTATAAAATTACTTATATATGAGACCGGAGGGAGTACTCCTTTATTTATGTTTAATATTATTTTATTATTAACATTAGTGACATACTCATGTGTGAGCATGTAATAATACTTATAAATATTTGTTGAGTAAGTTTTTTTAAACTGTAAGCCTACTTTTAACCATCACAACACACTATTTATCTTTTACTAATAGACAATGTTACAGCTTAACCCATATTCTTTAAACAATCACAATATCATGAACAACAAATCACTAATGCTCTATATCTAGTTCTACATAGATAAATTTGGATGCTACATTTTATCTTTATTCAGAATATATATAAGTCATTATATTATCATGTTGTGTCTGTGAGATAAAAAAATTCTATGATATTAATGATAATCAAAAGTCATCAATAATTATTACATTCAATGTCATTAATCAAAATATAACCTTATTTTTTCCCATTTCTATATTTTTAATGATTTCCAAGATAAAAAATAAGGGTAAAATAAGAAAATGTTTAAGAATTAAATATATTTAGACATTTTTATTAAATGATGTGTTTTTTTTATAAAATTACTTATATATGAGACCAGAGGGAGTACTCCTTTATTTATGTTTAATATTATTTTATTATTAACATTAGTGAAAAACTCATGTGTGAGCATGTAATAATACTTATAAATATTTGTTTAGTAAGTTTTTTTGAAACGGTGTGCCTACTTTTAACCATCACAACACACTATTTATCTTTTACTAATAGACAATGTTGCAACTTAACCCATATTCTTTAAACAATCACAATATCATGAACAAGAAATCACTTATGCTCTTTGTCTAGTTCTACATAGATAAATTTGGATGCTACATTTTATCTTTATTAAGAATATATATAAGTCATTATATTATCATGTTGTGTCTGTGAGATAAAAAAATTCTATGATATTAATGATAAGCAAAAGTCATCAATAATTATTACATTCAATGTCATTAATCAAAATATAACCTTATTATTTCCCATTTTTATGTTTTTAACGATTTCCAAGATAAAAAATAAGGATAAAATTAGAAAATGTTTAAGAATTAAATATATTTAGACATTTTTATTAAATGATGTGTTTTTTTATAAAATTACTTATATATGAGACCGGAGGGAGTACTCCTTTATTTATGTTTAATATTATTTTATTATTAACATTAGTGACATACTCATGTGTGAGCATGTAATAATACTTATAAATATTTGTTGAGTAAGTTTTTTTAAACTGTAAGCCTACTTTTAACCATCACAACACACTATTTATCTTTTACTAATAGACAATGTTACAGCTTAACCCATATTCTTTAAACAATCACAATATCATGAACAACAAATCACTAATGCTCTATATCTAGTTCTACATAGATAAATTTGGATGCTACATTTTATCTTTACTCAGAATATATATAAGTCATTATATTATCATGTTGTGTCTGTGAGATAAAAAAATTCTATGATATTAATGATAATCAAAAGTCATCAATAATTATTACATACAATGTCATTAATCAAAATATAACCTTATTATTTCCCATTTTTATGTTTTTAACGATTTCCAAGATAAAAAATAAGGATAAAATTAGAAAATGTTTAAGAATTAAATATATTTAGACATTTTTATTAAATGATGTGTTTTTTTATAAAATTACTTATATATGAGACCGGAGGGAGTACTCCTTTATTTATGTTTAATATTATTTTATTATTAACATTAGTGACATACTCATGTGTGAGCATGTAATAATACTTATAAATATTTGTTGAGTAAGTTTTTTTAAACTGTAAGCCTACTTTTAACCATCACAACACACTATTTATCTTTTACTAATAGACAATGTTACAGCTTAACCCATATTCTTTAAACAATCACAATATCATGAACAACAAATCACTAATGCTCTATATCTAGTTCTACATAGATAAATTTGGATGCTACATTTTATCTTTACTCAGAATATATATAAGTCATTATATTATCATGTTGTGTCTGTGAGATAAAAAAATTCTATGATATTAATGATAATCAAAAGTCATCAATAATTATTACATACAATGTCATTAATCAAAATATAACCTTATTATTTCCCATTTCTATGTTTTTAACGATTTCCAAGATAAAAAATAAGGGTAAAATTAGAAAATGTTTAAGAATTAAATATATTTAGACAATTTTATTAAATGATGTGTTTTTTTATAAAATTACTTATATATGAGACCGGAGGGAGTACTCCTTTATTTATGTTTAATATTATTTTATTATTAATATTAGTGACATACTCATGTGTGAGCATGTAATAATACTTATAAATATTTGTTGAGTAAGTTTTTTTAAACTGTAAGCCTACTTTTAACCATCACAACACACTATTTATCTTTTACTAATAGACAATGTTACAGCTTAACCCATATTCTTTAAACAATCACAATATCATGAACAACAAATCACTAATGCTCTATATCTAGTTCTACATAGATAAATTTGGATGCTACATTTTATCTTTATTCAGAATATATATAAGTCATTATATTATCATGTTGTGTCTGTGAGATAAAAAAATTCTATGATATTAATGATAATCAAAAGTCATCAATAATTATTACATTCAATGTCATTAATCAAAATATAACCTTATTTTTTCCCATTTCTATATTTTTAATGATTTCCAAGATAAAAAATAAGGGTAAAATAAGAAAATGTTTAAGAATTAAATATATTTAGACATTTTTATTAAATGATGTGTTTTTTTATAAAATTACTTATATATGAGACCAGAGGGAGCACTCCTTTATTTATGTTTAATATTATTTTATTATTAACATTAGTGAAAAACTCATGTGTGAGCATGTAATAATACTTATAAATATTTGTTTAGTAAGTTTTTTTGAAACGGTGTGCCTACTTTTAACCATCACAACACACTATTTATCTTTTACTAATAGACAATGTTGCAACTTAACCCATATTCTTTAAACAATCACAATATCATGAACAAGAAATCACTTATGCTCTTTGTCTAGTTCTACATAGATAAATTTGGATGCTACATTTTATCTTTATTAAGAATATATATAAGTCATTATATTATCATGTTGTGTCTGTGAGATAAAAAAATTCTATGATATTAATGATAAGCAAAAGTCATCAATAATTATTACATTCAATGTCATTAATCAAAATATAACCTTATTATTTCCCATTTCTATGTTTTTAACGATTTCCAAGATAAAAAATAAGGGTAAAATTAGAAAATGTTTAAGAATTAAATATATTTAGACATTTTTATTAAATGATGTGTTTTTTTATAAAATTACTTATATATGAGACCGGAGGGAGTACTCCTTTATTTATGTTTAATATTATTTTATTATTAACATTAGTGACATACTCATGTATGAGCATGTAATAATACTTATAAATATTTGTTGAGTAAGTTTTTTTAAACTGTAAGCCTACTTTTAACCATCACAACACACTATTTATCTTTTACTAATAGACAATGTTGCAGCTTAACCCATATTCTTTAAACAATCACAATATCATGAACAACAAATCACTAATGCTCTATATCTAGTTCTACATAGATAAATTTGGATGCTACATTTTATCTTTACTCAGAATATATATAAGTCATTATATTATCATGTTGTGTCTGTGAGATAAAAAAATTCTATGATATTAATGATAATCAAAAGTCATAAATAATTATTACATACAATGTCATTAATCAAAATATAACCTTATTATTTCCCATTTCTATGTTTTTAACGATTTCCAAGATAAAAAATAAGGGTAAAATTAGAAAATGTTTAAGAATTAAATATATTTAGACATTTTTATTAAATGATGTGTTTTTTTATAAAATTACTTATATATGAGACCAGAGGGAGTACTCCTTTATTTATGTTTAATATTATTATATTATTAACATTAGTGACATACTCATGTGTGAGCATGTAATAATACTTATAAATATTTGTTGAGTAAGTTTTTTTAAACTGTAAGCCTACTTTTAACAATCACAACACACTATTTATCTTTTACTAATAGACAATGTTACAGCTTAACCCATATTCTTTAAACAATCACAATATCATGAACAACAAATCACTAATGCTCTATATCTAGTTCTACATAGATAAATTTGGATGCTACATTTTATCTTTATTCAGAATATATATAAGTCATTATATTATCATGTTGTGTCTGTGAGATAAAAAAATTCAATGATATTAATGATAATCAAAAGTCATCAATAATTATTACATTCAATGTCATTAATCAAAATATAACCTTATTTTTTCCCATTTCTATATTTTTAATGATTTCCAAGATAAAAAATAAGGGTAAAATAAGAAAATGTTTAAGAATTAAATATATTTAGACATTTTTATTAAATGATGTGTTTTTTTATAAAATTACTTATATATGAGACCAGAGGGAGTACTCCTTTATTTATGTTTAATATTATTTTATTATTAACATTAGTGAAAAACTCATGTGTGAGCATGTAATAATACTTATAAATATTTGTTTAGTAAGTTTTTTTGAAACGGTGTGCCTACTTTTAACCATCACAACACACTATTTATCTTTTACTAATAGACAATGTTGCAACTTAACCCATATTCTTTAAACAATCACAATATCATGAACAAGAAATCACTTATGCTCTTTGTCTAGTTCTACATAGATAAATTTGGATGCTACATTTTATCTTTATTAAGAATATATATAAGTCATTATATTATCATGTTGTGTCTGTGAGATGAAAAAAATTCTATGATATTAATGATAAGCAAAAGTCATCAATAATTATTACATTCAATGTCATTAATCAAAATATAACCTTATTATTTCCCATTTCTATGTTTTTAACGATTTCCAAGATAAAAAATAAGGGTAAAATTAGAAAATGTTTAAGAATTAAATATATTTAGACATTTTTATTAAATGATGTGTTTTTTTATAAAATTACTTATATATGAGACCGGAGGGAGTACTCCTTTATTTATGTTTAATATTATTTTATTATTAACATTAGTGACATACTCATGTGTGAGCATGTAATAATACTTATAAATATTTGTTGAGTAAGTTTTTTTAAACTGTAAGCCTACTTTTAACCATCACAACACACTATTTATCTTTTACTAATAGACAATGTTGCAGCTTAACCCATATTCTTTAAACAATCACAATATCATGAACAACAAATCACTAATGCTCTATATCTAGTTCTACATAGATAAATTTGGATGCTACATTTTATCTTTACTCAGAATACACTACTACGGAAAAGGGCTTTTAAAGCGCTTATTTTGGCCTTTAAAAGCGCTTAAAAGCGCTTTAATAGCTGGCGCTGGCGTAGGTAACAAAAGCGCTTCTAAAAGCGCTCTGGTAGACCCCCCCTTTAAGAGCGCTTTCCTGGAAAAAGCGCTCTGGTAGGACCCCCTATAAGAGCGCTTTCCTGGAAAAAGCGCTCTGGTAGACCCCCCTTTAAGAGCGCTTTTCCCAGAAAGCGCTGCCAAAGACTAGTAAAAAAGCATAAAAAATTAAAAAAAAACGCAGCATACAAAAGCGCTTTTGTAAAAGCGCTCTGGTAGGCCCCCCTATGAGAGCGCTTTTTATGGAAAAAGCGCTCTGATAGGCCCCCCTATAAGAGCGCTTTTCCAAAAGCGCTTTTGTATGCTGCGTTTTTTTTTAATTTTTTATGCTTTTTTACTGGTCTTTGGCAGCGCTTTTACTAAGAAGCGCTTTAGTAGGTGGACCTTTAAGAGCGCTTTTTAAAAGCGCTGTCGTTTCTAAATGAGGTATTTTTATGTACAGCCTATAATTTAATCCTCCCAGTCGACCTGTAATGTTTTCGACCTGTAATATTTTCGACCTGTAATATATTTTTGACCTGTAATATATTTTCGACGCTATTATTTCAGCCATCAGTAAGACAATATATATACTAATATAATACCATTATAATATCCAAAATTATATATATACATCATTACATCAATAATATTATAGTTCAAATCGACACAAATCCTACATGAAAAATTGCTTAATATAATATTGACACAAATCTTCTTTAATTTCTTCCAACTTAAGCTTCGGGTACCCAGCAGCACGGAATTCGTCAAGGTACTACAAAACAAAAACATAATATAAATGATATATTTAGTTAAATGTAATAAATTATATGAAATTATCTTAAGTTATAAATTCATACCGTGAGCGGAATCTCTAATTGATTCGCCTGAAGGATTTCTTTCATGAACCTCAAAACAAAGTATCCGCAATCATAACTGTTTCGCTGTTGCGGACACTACATAATAAAACAAATAAGATTCTATAGTTGTCTTGTTTTACCAAGTAGCATAAATATTATAAGCAAAATTGTGAAAAGTAATGTACCTGCACTTGGATCCAAGTGATGTTGTTTGATTTAGTCCGGGATACCTGTGCGTCCCGTTGACTACGGAACACTTGTATTGATCTAATTATTAAATATATAAAAGCATATGTTTAGATCAATCCCACAAATAAGAAAATATATAAATATACACGAATATATATTTAGAACGATCCCACTTACAAATCAACGATTTCCTTCATAGCCGGATAATTGGTCCATTCACCATTTACCGAATTCAGATAATACACGACTTCTCTTATCGGGTTGATAGCAAGCAGCAACCAGTGTGCTCTATAAATTAAAACAATAGGTTATATGAAAATTTTGCTATACACAAAAGAAACAGAGATTAGATGAACCAAGAATGAGAAACTAACCCTACTGGTCGGGTATTATACGCCCAAAGATGCAGACTTTCTGTATTGCCGGTGGACATGAATCTATCTACTAAGCGCTGTCTAACTGATTCCGGTTCCGAAGCAATTGTCATTCCGCTGCAATGGGCGGAAGACACGAAACGGAATTTGTTAGACAATGCAGTCCCGCGCAACACTCTGTCATACAACAACCTTAAATAAAAACATAATAAACATTAGATTATTTTCATTGAAATGTGTAAATAAATTATATTGTGGGACTAATTAAATAATATATCGGATGAGTGAATATTACCGGATGTATGAGTGCATATTACTGACGCCTAGTTGATCATGCCTAAAAATCTCTTCCAAGTCATCAAATGTAATATGTGACGGGAATTCAATACCGAAGACACTTTCATCCATGTTGATTTCACGTAAACCACCATCCTTCAAATCGGACATATCAACCATTGTTGCGAGTGTCGAACGGTATCGAGGCACAAAAGCACCGCCTTTTTTTGCCGCTTGCTTCGGAGGACCAGTGGGTGGTAAGCTACGAACCTGCTGCGTCACTTGTTGTGACTCCCGAGCGGATGCCTAAAAATCATATAAGTTAGGTAAAATATAAAATCATGCAGATTTAGATTCAGACTATATATTAACACTTTAAATGTACCTCTTTTAGTGATGCAACAGACTCCTCCTCCTGTAAAATCCCTTTACCCTTAATTGCGGGTTTTATAGGAGCAGTCTAAAATTAAAATGTAAAAAATAATTAATAAACGGTTTAGAATTGACATTCGAAAACTAAATGATTCATAATCGTTTTCAGTATACCTCATCACTAATGGTAATGAGCTCCGAGGGCCATGCAACAAATGATCCTATTGCATCTCGCAGCAATGTCGTCTCTGAGACCATGTCAGGTACCGGTAGAATCGCATCACGATCTAATACAACATCCACCGATACTTTCAGGTGTCCATCCGGGAGGGGTCTGTGGTGAAGTAAATCTCCCGAAGTGTTGTGCACTTTTCCCTTGCCAACTAGTCGATAATTCGGTGACGATAAGTATAGTTGGCAAGATGAAATGCCCTAAACAAATAGAAAATATAAAGTCATTATCATTAATAAAATAGAACAGTTTGTAAGGAAAAAAACTTATAATTACCTCGGGAAATTTCTTTTGATAGTTGATACTAGCCTTATCACTAGTTTCTCTCACCGATGAAGTGTTGCATTTTTCTCTCATATACATATCTTTATCTCTTTGCAATTCAGAGACCTGTGCTTGCAATTCCTGCAACTTTTGCAACACTTCTTCATTGGTAAGATTTGATCTTCTCCTAGAACTCTTATAAAAAGAGGTTGGAGTCACACCATGACCCTTACCCCTCACCCGACCGGGATACTCGGGAGCATCTAGTACTCTACTAAGTACGCTCTCCTCACCGGTGGATGCCGATTGCGACAAGGTCTCCTGTAATTCATTTACATTTAAATAATTATTAGTGGAGATAAAAAATCATTTATATATTAAAAAACATTTGATTTAATTAAAGACACAGTATTATACTTACACATTCAGTATAAACTCTCTGAACATCGGGATCGACAGCTTGATTCTTGCCCACACGAGCTTCCTTCCACAACACATGTACAGGAAGTGAAGCTTCCTCACTTTTAGTCTCCTCTAACTATGCATTGACACAAACGATAAAATCGTCAATTAAAACATGCACATGTAGACAATTAATTAAAACACATTTCTATTTACTTACAATTTTATCCTCTAAGCGTGCATATCCCAAACGCCCTTTCTTGTATGGATACGCGGGTTTGGATGCTCTCTTACTATTCGTGGCACTCTTTTTCTGAAAAGCTTCATCTCTTTGCTTTAAAAACTCAGCCCAATCTGCTTCATCAATGAAGGTCGCATACTTTGTTGGCCGTCCCGGTGCCTCTTCAAGAAATTTTCCATCTTTATCCTTAAGATAGGTGTTTGTCAAAAAACTTTTCCACCCTCTATATCTTTTGCCGGCCAAACTAAGTATGTAGCTTTTACGTTCATCTGGTATCTCAAAAGTCCTCTGCAAAAAAACGTACGCATAGTGTGTTAGTATAAGTAATTTAAACAATTTATCGTCAAGATAATAACAACAATTAACCATATATGATATATACCTGAAGCTCTTCCCAAATCGCTTGTTTTTTCTCCTCCAATTCTAAATTTTTCGTTTTCGATTTCCAGGTAGCTACGGAGACCGGAATATGCATACGGACAAGTGTACCAATATAACTTGTCAACTTTGCAGAATTAGGACCAATTGGTTGTTTATCAGAATTCCATTCCAATCGGTATACTAATCCTTGGTCTCTATGTCGAATGATTCCCTTCATAATAGTGATGCCTCGTGCAACCTCTTTTGCTTCAGTATCAGGTGGAGCATTTGTATCCGAAGCAACTCTTTCTTGTGAGTTTTCTTGTGAGTTTTCAGGTGGGTTTTCAGGTGGAGCATCTCTATCTGGAGCCATTGAACCTGTATCAAACAAACTAAAGCACATTAGTACACTATTAACACTAACTTTATATGAGAAACTTTTCAAAAAATTACAACATAGAAGTTATTATAAGAAGAAAAAAAATCAATCCATTATTAATTGTTCAACGTGAAGATATTAATAAAATAAAAGCATGTGATACAATCAATATTACTTTTTCATGATATTTCTTTTAGGCAAAGATGAGGGGATGCATACTCTATCAATATTAAAAGCATGTTCATGATATTTCTTTTAGGCAAAGATGAGGGGATTCATACTCTAACAAAGTGACACAAAACCTTACACAATTCTAACCTCAAAACTCAACCCCTTTTACTAAAAATAATAAAGTATTTAACAACAAAAGAAACTAAACCCATAGATAATAAATAAGCAGTCCAGTAATATTTTTCTTGCTTTGAAGAGATACCTAAAACATAAAAAAAATGTTAGAAAAAACATCTTAATATTAAAATAAAAACAAAACACTGTTGGAGGATATACTAAAAACAAAAATGAAAACTTTAAAACAAAATAAAAAGATAATACCTTTAATTCGAATTACCCCTTAACTCTTGAACAACTAGATAATATGTAGATGGTATATGAACCAGTAACCAATAAAAACCATTAGTGAAGATATTAAGGAAAATGAAGGAGACAAAAATGACAAAAATAATATTAGATGATACTCATATTAAGATTGAAATAGAGAGAACATGTATATATTTGAACATGTACACCATTAAACTAACATTACAGTACCATCATCAATATCGACCTCATAGCGACATATAACAACAACAATCAAGTTTCATCATTGCAACAAGTCATCATAGCATACAAAATATATACTAATCCAATTCCAAGAAACATTGACACAGAAAAAATGCTTCAAATTTTGAACCTGTATCAAACAAACTAAAACATTGACACTATTAACACTAACTTTATCACTAACGTCTCTTTCTTTTCTTGGTAGGATTGTGTACTACGCGTCTCTTAACAATGCGGACGGTTGGATTGATCCAAATACCCTCATTATGATCATTTCTAATACAAGATTCATTCTCATTTTGATCGTTTCTTGTACAAGATTCAATGCCAACACCAATATCACCTTGATCTTCAATTTTTTCATCAACTATTTTGTTAGATAAAAGCACTATAGACCATTTCGTACTTGTCGGATCATTGACATAGAACACTTGTTTAGCTTGAGAGGCTAGAATGAAAGGCTCATCTTTGTACCCTACCCTATTGAGATCCACTTGCAAAAATCCTGACTTATCCATTCGTACGCCACTATTATTTTCAACCCACTTGCAACCAAATACAGGAATCTGAAACTTCGCGTAATCAAACACCAAAATGCGCTCGATAACCCCAAAATATGACAAATTTGCAAATTTCGGATTTAAGTCATTCGCACTTGATATGTGCATAGCTTCAGCTACCAAGGTAACACCACTATTTTGCATAGTACTTTTATCATCCTGTTCTTTGGTATAAAATGTGTATCCATTAATTGCGTATGCGCTATAAGAAAGCACAATTACAGATGGACCATAGGCTAAACATCTCAACCTTTCTGTTACTGAAGCAGGATCTGAACGATACTTTGAATAAATATGATCTCTAAACCACGGTATGAAACTTCGATTGTGCTCTCGTACTATCCAGTTCTCATTTCTATTTGGATTTAAATCTCGGAGAACAACTTTGTGCATTTCAACAAACGGCTCAACCTCAATCTCATTGTGCAGAACATACAAGTGCACTTGATCCCGTTCGACCATTGATACTGTCACAACTTTATTTCCAATTAGCCTTTTTCCTTCTTTTTTTCCGACAATATGAGATTTGGGGAGTCCAATTGATTGAACGTTTGACAGATATTCAGTACAAAACTCAACCGCTTCTTCAGCAACGTATCGCTCGGCAATACAACCCTCTGGTCGACTTCTGTTTTTCACGTACCCTTTTAATATTTTCATATAACGTTCAGCAGGGTACATCCATCTCATATAAGCTGGTCCGCACAGTTGTGTCTCTTTCACAAGATGAACGACTAGATGAACCATTATGTCAAAAAACGAGGGAGGAAAATACATTTCAAGATCACATAAAGTAACAACTATCTCATTTTGCAATGTTGGTAAGATCGCGGGATCGACCACCTTACTGCAAATAGACCTGAAGAAGAAACACAGCTTAGTTATTGCGCTTCTTACTTTTTCTGGCAGAATAGAACGTATACCTATTGGTAAAAAATGTTCCATTATAACATGGCAATCATGCGTCTTCAAACTCTTTAACTTGAGGTCTTTCATGGACACAAGTCTTCTAATATCTGAAGAGTAGCCTTCTGGAACTTTTACTTCACTGAGGAACTTACACAATGTTTTCTTCTCCTTTCTAGATAGAGTGTAAACAGCAGGTGGCAGATATGTTCGTCTTCCTTTCGTCACGGGCCCCAATTCAGTTCTCATCCCCATGTTTACCATGTCATTCCTTATGTTAACGCCATCCTTAGACTTTCCTTGTATATTGAGTAGCGTACCTATAACGCTGTTGTGATCAGTGGATCTGGAACTGACTGTTTAACGCTGGTTCGCGAAATGTCGCGGAAGCAAGAGTCGCCACCGTCTTTTATTTTCTCCAAATGGAAAGGACAAAAGCACAGAAAAATTCCTTTTAAGAGATCGCTCTCGGTTCGGGAGGTAGGTTATAGAAAGGGAAGGTGTTAGCACCCTTTCTATCCATGGTTATCCATGGGCTCTTAGATACTTGCTCAATGTGTTTTCAAAATTGTTTTGCTTTTCAATGTGGGTTTAAAAAGTTTCTTTTGAAAAATTTCAGATCGACTCGTACGTCAGAGTGTTTGAAAAATTTGCTTTGAAAGCTTTTGAAAATTGTCGGTGTGAAAAGATTTTTGTTTGTTTTGAAGTTTAGAGCAAGTATCTACGAGAACCTACCTACCCTAAGGAATTCGTCTGTGTAAGAGTCCTTAAAAGTAGTGCCATCCCACCATTGAGAGGTAGGTAGCACCACCGTTGGAGGTGTTCGGGTCAATTCGAGGTTTAGGGACATGGTGATCACCGGAGCAATGGGAAGACACCTTAGAAGCTACCCTCATGCCAGGTTCCCGGATCATGAGGACTTACTAAGACGTCCTCTACTCGACGACCACCTTTCGAAAGGCAACAGTGAGGCGTACCCTAGGGGTGGTGTGTGCGAATTGTGTGTCATGTTTCAGTTATTTGTCTTGTCATGTTTGTTGTGTTCTACGCTTGATTTTATTAAGACATTCATTCTTTCATGCTTGGTTAACAGTTATAAGTTTGCGGGAAATAAATCTACGACTATTACAAATGGCGCGGGTCCACATCGCCAAAATTAAACCGGACCCGATTTAGCGGAAAATAAATAATGCGAAGAAATAAAGTGCGAAAAGTAAAGTTACATGGCTTTGGGAGATTTACAGAATTATAATGAACGATAAAAATAAATCATGCGAAATTAAATGATTAACGACGGGCGTTGGACCCTTTTGCAAGACAATTAAAATTAACAAGGAATTAAAAATAAAATGATAAAAAAAAGAATTAAATGTTTTTTGGTATTTTTTGTATTTTTTAGATTTAATAAGGAAAAGAAGTTAATTGAAATTAAATTATAAGGCAAACCCTAATTCTTAATGTTTTTATTTATTATGAAAGAATTAAATTAAGATCTAAATTAAACCTAAAATTTATTATATACAATTTTTAATTATAAAAATAAAATAATAAATAAATAGTATTGTGAGAAATAAAAATTAAAAAGACATTAAAACTATCAATTAACCTAATTCTACATGTTTTGGATTTTTATTAAAAAGGAATTAAAATTAAAACCTAATTAAACTAAACATTTACATGCATTTATTTAGAAAATAATTAAAATAAAAATTATATTAATTTTTGGCCTTTTCTGATTTTTGAATGTTTTTGTATTTTGTAGAAAAATAAATTAATTGAATTAAGACAATAAAATTAATAAAATAACAAAAATAAGAGTAAGAAGAAAAATGAAAAAAAATGCAAACCAAGGTGGGGTGTGGCCCCAATTTGTGAGGTCAGGCCTTAGCATTTCAGGCCCATTTGATTTGGAATCCGTTTGACTTTCCTAATCATGTGCCAACGCGTTGACCTACTGCATGCTGCGCCTTGAACATTGGCCATTGATCTGATCATGTTGGACGCGTGTGTGGCTTGATTTGAAGACGTATGGTGAATCCTGGTCTTATGCCTGCATGAGATTACCAAAGGAAAAATAATATGAAATTGTTGAAGACCTGGGACTTGAACCCAGGTCTTGAGGATCATTCATGTCACGTGCTACCAATTGTGCCACTTGCGTTTTATTTAACATATAATATCAAACAAATAAGAAAAAGCAAGATCAACGCATAATTATTAAAACGCGCGTAAATTCAAACTGGCCTGTCTCCGTGTGACAACTCATCGTCTCTTTCGTTTTCTGAAACATGAAGGACGATGGCAACGGTTTTTTGATCGTTGCTTTAGGGGACCTAGAGGAAAATAGCGACTAGCCCCTCGTCGCTCATAAATTGAGCGCGAGGGTGCCATATTCTTCGTCTCAACCTGCTTAAGCCATTGGCACTAGTCTGGAAGCCTAATTTTTCCTTGGGCAAAAACCCCCAAATTTGAAACCTGCAAACCCTAGAGGACGCTCATGGCAGATTCATATATATGGTATAAAAATGCAATCAAACGCTTCAGTTAGCTTTAGAACATTAATATGAACATGAATCAACAAAAAAAAATGCAAAAAGATGATGGAATCATGCTGTGCGATTTCAAGAATTTTGTTGTACGGTTTGACTTAGAGGTACCGATTCAGGATGTTTTTGTTGATGTTAATGATTGGGAAACGTCCAAGGATGCCTCAGGATGCTAATGGAATCAAGATTGAAGCTTGGAACGACCTCTAAGGCACTTTTCAGATTTGAGTTTTTTTAAGAGAATTTTCAATTTGCCAAAGGTTTCTTATGCGCAGCTTGTAGTCCAAGATCATTAGGGTTGTGATGCTGAGTATGTATAGAGCATGTTAGGTCAAAAAGATTGAATAAAATCCATTGAATTCATTGTTTGAAGATTTGATTTGCTTAAGGATCTTTTCTAATCTTTTTTCATGGTTTTTTGTGTCAATTAGTTTCAATCAAGCCAAAACCTTCTATATTAGCATGTGCACGAAATCTCAAGTTCAAATCATGCATAAAAAGATTCGTTTAGGTCAAATTTATATTTTTCACATATTAAAATAACTTAAATGAATTAATATTGATATAAATTCAAATAAATAATTAAAAAAATATGAAAATACTTCCCTTTGGGCCTAATGGTCGTGCATAGGCTTGGCATGAAGAAACTTGGAAGAAAAATGGGCCCATTTGCATTTTTAGGCCTTTTGCATCAATGTTGACTTTTCAAAATTCCTAAAAATTTCCCAACTTCCACAAGGCATAACTTGGTCAATTTTTAAGCTTTTCACATGTTCTTGGACATTTTGGAAAGGTCTTTGAGTCCTCTAACTAATGCCTTTGGTCCCATGTCATTTTGATTTACCAATCTAAAGTTATGGTCTTTGACTTAAAGTCCCTTTTTGTTGACTTTTGAAAATGACCTATAATGTTGAAATTGATAACTTTTTGTGAGAGAATTTCTTGGACTTGGAATATGAAGATGAGTTGTAGGAAATGTCTTTCTCTTCAAAATGAGCTTTGGATGGAATTTTTCTGATAATCCATGTGAAAGTTATGCCCTGGTCAATTTCAGTTGACTTTTTCAGCTGTCCAAATATAGCAACTTTTGCATCTTTGATGATTTCTGAGCCAAATTTTGAGAATCATGATCAAGCATTGATCAAATGATGTTTGTGGCTTCAAAATGATATGTTGACCAAAAATTTGAACTTTTGACTGTCAAATGACCATTTTGCCCCTACAGTTGACTGTAGTGCAATCTAGGGTTTTGACTGTGCAATTTTGAGCTGAATGCCTTGGAACTTGATATGAGGATACTTGACCATCTTTGTAAGCATATGAGACTTGATTGGGCCTTTGAAAAGTTCATTTGCTTGACCAGAACTCAAACCCTAGTTTTGACTGTATAGGAGACAGTTGAGCTGCACAACCCTTGGGGAATTTTGTGACCTTGACTTGGCAATTTCTTGATGAATATGGGAGGGCAAATTTTGGGGTACAACAGTTGCCCCTGTTCAATTTTCTTAGACCTGAGGATGCAGATTGGCTGACGTGCCTTTCGTAATCCGAGGGTAAAAGATGATTGAACACCAGAGTGCCCAGAAATTTGCGCTCACATAGTAGCCATGATGATGAGGGAATGGGCTTATAGATGCCATTTGGATGTTGCTTGGATAGGATGATGGGCTTATAGATGCCATCTGGACGTTGATCGCGTAGGAGATTCCTTAGCGAGAACCTGCATACCTGCAAAACAGAAAAATGAGTACCTGACACGTCGCAAGAGCTGATTTTAGATGCTTGATATAGATATGTCCTGATTGGTTACAGGAGCTGAGTCTGGAGCTTCAAACGCTGATGAATGAACCAGGGATGGTTATTGCCTTAGCATGAATGGTAAGAGAGTCCTGAATGATTTCAACCTCAACAACGCTCGTTGAGAAAATCTTGGTGAGGATTACCATTTTCGTAGTGTCAGGAAGAGAACCGAAGGACATTATAATCTCAAAGGGAGTCACCTCACTCACCGTTGGAGAGGGAACTATAGGAAATTATAATCTGAAAGGAAATATCACCTCACACGCCGTTGGAGAGGGGACCATAAGAGAATATCACCTCACGCTCATGCCGGAGAGGGAAACATCTGAAGAAGGAATTACCACCTCACACGCCGTTGGAGAGGGGACCATAAGAGAATATCACCTCACGCTTATGCCGGAGAGGGAAACATCTGAAGAAGGAATTACCACCTCACACGCCGCTGGAGAGGGGACCATAAGAGAATATCACCTCACGCTCATGCCGGAGAGGGAAACATCTGAAGAAGGAATTACCACCTCACACGCCGTTGGAGAGGGGACCATAAGAGAATATCACCTCACGCTCATGCCGGAGAGGGAAACATCTGAAGAAGGAATTACCACCTCACACGCCGTTGGAGAGGGGACCATGAGAGAACTTCTACTGAGTCTTTATCAGAAAAATCTGTTTGGAGTCGATTTAACTGGACTAGAGAATTCCTTGAAATATGTTTGAGAATTTCAACTGCATCTTTCCTGAAAGGTAAAGGTCAGTTATATGCAATGCATGATATGGATCAAGCAATGATGTTCTCAACATAAATGAGATTCGTATGATATGATGCGTACATGCATGCTATAATGATGTATGTGATGATTTATGTATGTATGTTTGTCTGAGAAAATAAATCCTTGACGGGTGCCGGGAAGTCGTATCCTGGGCTGATGTTGAAGAATAGTTGCAAGAATTCCAATAGACGAAGATAACTCTGTTGGGGAATAAACTTGGCAAATGGAGGATTCTGCGGGGAGAAAAAGATATTCTAGCGACCATGCTGGGAAGAAATACTCTGTGGGGAGATGCTTTTGCTGAATTGTTGAGGATGACTCGCTGAGGATACCTGGCTGTATTGGAAGTATGAATGGACTTCGCTGGGGATAGGAAGACTGTGTCAACGACGATCTTTCCGTGGCTTTTGGCTGAGGATAACCCAGTTATATCCTGTTAAGGAAATAACTCTTTGAATAAAGCCGGGCGACGCGTTCGTGCTCTGCGAGGGGAAGCTTCCAGAATTTACTGGGGATAAGCTTACTGCCTGGGGATATGAATTCCAACTTTCCTGGGGAAACGGGGTTGGACTCTTCTGGGGAAGTATTGAACTGTACTGGTCATGTTCTTCAACGGAACCTACCCTGACGCCTTGGAGGATAGAACAATCAGATTGCTTAGACCACCCCTTATTGCCCCAGTTTCCATGGGGGAGGCACATGTGGGATACTGATAGTTGTTGGGGGTCAAACCTTCTTCGGGTAGACAGGCGACAAGATGACAGGACATAGTCGTACGCTTTGATCCCTAACTTTTGCCTGGACCGCCCTTTCGGGTTTTCAGTCCACCGGGATACCCATTTTTGCCCAAGCCGCCTTTTCAGGTTTTCGACTTGCCGGGTGTGCAGATTTTTTTCATTTCATCCCTTCATTTTGCCCGAACCCTTTTGGTTCGCTGGGAAGCCCTTATTTTTGCCTAGGTATGTCAACCTAGCGGGTCTTTGATTATGCGTAGTATTTTTTCCGACTATGTCTACGCTTTCAGAATGTAGGGTGCTGCCCCTGTTAGAAGTGTTTTGTCCTGTCACCAGAAGATGTCTGACCAGGCAAGATTCGTTGCAGGGGTGCCCCAAGTGACTTAGGCAGGGATTTGCCCCAGGCTTTTTGGCCTTTTGAGAGATTCTCCGAATCTTGATTGGACTGCCCCAGATTATGGACAATGATCATGCCGTGCCCCTTGATTGGAGGTACTTCTGTTCATTAGGCATTCATCGTGCGAATTTCCCTGCTGTTCCAACAAAAAGTCATATGCAACAAAGTTATGTTAAAAATGCAAAGCTTATGTCTGTTTTGAAGATTTTGAAAATGCGTTTTTTTCATAAAACAAGTGATTGTTTGTAAAACGTGATGTCAACTCCGTATTTACCGTAGGACTTAAGGAGTCAGGATACCTTTCGTAACAATATGCTTTCGAACTAACCCATGCTTCAGCTAGGACTTTTAAGGGTTATAACGTGGCTTGGTTCACGGTTTAAGAAACAAAGGATAAAGGCTCAAATTATTTGTACCCACCCGCTCTTCGTGATGTTCTCCAAACCTAAACTCAGTTGATCGTGCGTTAGACCTTGTTTGAGTCTTTGCTTTGATATTCCAATAATGGTTCAGATGTTGATGATTTCTTTTGAATAGGCAGTCATTTTTTGCTTTGGTTGAGGGTTTGTGAGACCTCTTTCTTGATTTTGTTATCCCTTTCTTTTTTTCCTGAATTGTTTCCTTTTTGGAATTACAGTCAGCGGGATGCCCCAGTTTCATAAGTCCCCTTTGTAGGTTTAGACTTTTTGGGCTTTTCATTTATGAATTTTGATGATGACTGCCTGTCCTTTTGATTGTTCTGAACCATCACTGTCTTTGTTCGTTTTGTAAAGATGCACTTGGATCAACTGAGAGAACTACCCTGCCCCAGGTTATGATTGAGGGTTTTGATTTTCGAAAATAAAAAACTCCTACTTCTTTGGCTCAGAGGGGTTGACGAGGGATTATCATCCTTATAACTCCAGTGTTTAGGATTTGAAACAATGCCTGTACCTCATCAGCGGGGTCTGTTCAAAAGCATACTGTAAAAGATAGCGGTATCGTTTTCGTCATCCTCCCTCAAGAGGCTTAGGATTTTAGATCAAGAGTTGACATCAGAAAAAATATGAAGATAATTTGCATTTAGTGAATACGAATATATTGCTTCAAAACAGACGTATGCGATGCATTAATGAAATAACAACGTTTAACAATGAACAAATGTTTGAATAATCAAAAGGGAATTACAACTTGAAAAATCCTAATGAACAAAAATTTCTAGTTTGAGATAGCTATCCCAGATGGAGAATTCTCAGCGGAAGATTTTCATCTCGCCATCCGGCATGAACTCTATCACCCCTTCGTCAATCAAATCCTGAATTTTGTTCTTCAAGGTCCAACAGTCGTCTGTAGCATGCCCCGGGCTGTCTGAATGATAAGCGCAGTGGGCGTCGGGGTTATACCTTGGAGCTGTCCTGTTGGGATTCTTGGGAGGGTCCTTTAGAGTGATCAGATTGGCCTCCAGCAAGCGCTTCAGTATAAAGGATGAGGGTATATCAGTCTCCGAGAAATGTCTTCCGGGCGCATTTCGTTTACGTTGACTACCCCGTTGAGGCTGGGCTCGTGACCCTGAAGCAAGCTGAGGAGATTTTCCTTTGTCTTCTTGCCCCGCATGTGGTTGAATGATGGCTGGAGCTTCCACCTTGGCTGTTTGCCCTACTGGATTATTTTGAAGCATCTTGGTGACGAGAACCCGGAGCTCTTCTTGTTTTTGAGCTAAGTCCTGAATGAGAGTCATTTGGCCCACCAACTGCCCCATCATTTGGATCTTCATGGTTGCCAACTCAATTTGTAGTCCTTCCAGCTGATCGTTCCTGATGCCCCCTGCATTCCCTAAGGTCAAGTTCCTGGTGAGGAGAGTCTTTATTTCTTCTTGCCCCTGGGATAGGTTCAAGAACATTTCTCGCAGTTGGGCGTTCTGAGTACGGAGATCTTGGTTGTTTGGTTGGAAAGCCATTGCTGAAATAAACAGCGAAGATGGTGAGTGACCTGTCAAGAGGGTACCTGTAATGATATGTATGATATGTATGCAATGTTTTCAAGGATCTCGCAGGGTAAAAGATTGTTAGAATTTGAATTCGTAGCTTGATTGAAGGAACTGCATGTTGTTGAGAGTCCTTCTTCAAGGGTCATAGGCTCACCATATCCAGTGGGTCATAGCCCCTGACAACCTTGGCTAGAGGAAAATAAATCCTCTTTGCCCCTTGCTGGGATAATTGTTCATCATGACCTGCATCACAAGCCCTTGACATCCTTGAAATGGGTTAGGATGTATGCAATGGTATGATGTTATGCTATGCATGGGGTAATGTGAGTAACCCTGTTATGAGTCCCAATTAAGGACTATAAACAGACCCTGCAAGGAATTCAGTATCCTGTTATGAGTCCTAATTAAGGACTATAAACAACACCTGTCAGAAATTAGGTAAACCCTGTCATGAGTCCTAGTTAAGGACTATACACAAGACCTGCAAGAAATTAGGTAAACCCTGTCATGAGTCCTAGTTAAGGACTATAAACAGAACCTGCAAGTGGTTAGTACACCCTGTTATAAGTCCCAATTAAGGACTATGAACAAACCTGCAAGAAATTTAGTGCCCCCTGTTATGAGTCCTAGTTAAGGACTATAAACAGGACCTGCAAGAAACAAGTGTTAGGTAACAAGCACGCAGATAGTCAAGTACAAAGGCATACAAGTCACACAAAAGAGCCCTTAAGGTTTAGGCCAGCATGAGGTCTGGGTAGTACCCTCTTTCAGTTTGTTGGTTAAGACCTGTCCTAATCAAAAGTAACCGGGTTCTTAGAGGATCCCAATATCATTGACTACCCTCAATCGGTCATAACTCCAGCATCGCAATCTTTTCTTGCGGCCAGAACCATCACGAGAGTTTAGCCTCAATGGGCGTAGCATACTGCTACTGTTCTAAAGGCCAAGTTGTGTCAATTAAGGTTCTAAGGTTGTTGGTGCTTAATGACTCCTTGGAAGACCCATATTCTCCCCGTTTCAACACGAGGGATATCGGTACAGACCAAGGCGCCACACCAACGTAGCCACTGCTTCACCCATGTCGGTATACGCCGGACAGGTCCCTCACAGCTTATGCTACCTAAACAGGGTATCCCCAGATCCGGGTTAGGATCTATGTAACTCCGATACAACCCACAATAGTAAAGCAAGCAAAGAAGACAATTGAAAACATAGTTATGACCTAGCCCTAAGGTACACCTCACTTTAAGTTTAAGTCCCCAGCAGAGTCGCCAGTTCTGTGATCGGTGGATCTGGAACTGACTGTTTAACGCTGGTTCGCGAAATGTCGCGGAAGCAAGAGTCGCCACCGTCTTTTATTTTCTCCAAATGGAAAGGACAAAAGCACAGAAAAATTCCTTTTAAGAGATCGCTCTCGGTTCGGGAGGTAGGTTATAGAAAGGGAAGGTGTTAGCACCCTTTCTATCCATGGTTATCCATGGGCTCTTAGATACTTGCTCAATGTGTTTTCAAAATTGTTTTGCTTTTCAATGTGGGTTTAAAAAGTTTCTTTTGAAAAATTTCAGATCGACTCGTACGTCAGAGTGTTTGAAAAATTTGCTTTGAAAGCTTTTGAAAAGTGTCGGTGTGAAAAGATTTTTGTTTGTTTTGAAGTTTAGAGCAAGTATCTACGAGAACCTACCTACCCTAAGGAATTCGTCTGTGTAAGAGTCCTTAAAAGTAGTGCCATCCCACCATTGAGAGGTAGGTAGCACCACCGTTGGAGGTGTTCGGGTCAATTCGAGGTTTAGGGACATGGTGATCACCGGAGCAATGGGAAGACACCTTAGAAGCTACCCTCATGCCAGGTTCCCGGATCATGAGGACTTACTAAGACGTCCTCTACTCGACGACCACCTTTCGAAAGGCAACAGTGAGGCGTGTAACACCCTCTAAAACCCCGCATATAATTTTCGCAATTTAAATAAAAATCATATTTTCAGAGTACATGTATAATCGAGGAATGCTACAATTCTCTTCTATTAAAATAATTCCTGTCATGCATAATTTTTAGCAGTAACTCATACATGTTTACACAGCGGAATAATTTATTCAATAAAATCAATTGTTATAATAATTTCCAAAGTCATCAGGGATTAACACCTGGAAAAGTCAACATCATATTATAACAAATAAAGGAATAAATGAGTCTGACTAAAGCAGCTCGACAACCAAACGTTCCCGGAGTTACAACTATCAGAGCATGACCCGGACATACTAGAACAAAACTAAACTAGACACGATAAGCCTTCGCCAAGCACCTGAGCGAAGCTCCTCAATCTGAAATATTCAACAGTAAGGGTGAGCTTCTCAAATATACATTTGGTTATACATTCATAACAATCAATTCACGAAATCATAAACATCACCCAATAATTAACATATTTCATAGTTTACAAAACCTTTACAAATCATATATCCATGACATATTGCTTTTCATAATTGCAAATATCCATCAAACATCATCAACCATATATCAATCACATGTGCATACAAACAATCAATATAACATTGGAAAAATCATCCATTCATGTTATATTCGAGTAATGCAACACACCCATGCATGTGGTACCACTACACCGCCCCATTAAATCGCGGGTCACGGATAACTCACCGTTCCATTATATCGCGGACACGGCTACCACCTCAACGTTCCATTAAATCGCGGACACGTATATTGGCCACCATGTTAATTCCACACAATGGGAATTAACAAATGCAACATGATATGTAAGTATGTAACACTCAGCATACTATGAACATCATTCAACATATCATGCACATCAACAATATCAAACATCACATGATATGAATAGTATGTAACCACTCAGCATACTATCAAACATCAATCATATCAAGATACAGATAGCATGTAAACACTCAGCATACTATTTAAACATCAACCAATCACATCAAATCATATCATACTTCATGCTTGATAACATATCTAAAAGCATGGCAATAAAATCCACAATAAAACACAGAAAACAAAATTCAGAAATTCAACACAGCAGCATCAACACGGGTGCCCGTGTTAAACAACACGGGTGCCCGTGTTAAACAACACGGCCGTGTTGATGAGCGCGGGTCAGATTTTTCTGAACTTGCAGTGGCTCACAACAGCCGTCCAAACGCGGAAAAATGTCGGCCAAAACGCGTATTTCAGTACCTAACGCATCGAGTTTGTACAATCCACAACAATACCACAATATCCAATTTACTAATAATCATTATAATAACTTTAACCGGGGATTAACCGTAACTTTGGGGAATTCTACCGACACTGAGGTCTTCCCTACAATTTCCAAGGTAAATTCACGATCATTAGACATACGCCCAATTCACCATTTGGGACCTAAATTCTTAATCGATTCATGAGAATTGGGAATCCTACTCCTTTTCTAACCAAGTTCAGTCCTACGGTTATCGATCCCTAGAAACATCTAACAATTGGGATTTTCCTACAATTACCCGAATCAACCGTACATAAACCCATAAACAAAGGTAAATCGAGTATAAACCCCCCTTACCTTATCAATTAGCAGCTTTGAATTCTTGAGCGAAGTTCTCCGTTCTTCGTTCCTCGTACCTTCAGAGCTCTATTTCCCCAATTCTAACTTCTGTTTATCGTGAAAACCAAAATGAGGAATAACTTGAGTTCCAACACATAACTTTACCTCTTTTTCACCCCCACTCTTTACTAACAGCATCTAAGCCCAAAACATAAAAATCCCTATATTTCTTATTTCTTCAAATATTCCAAATAAATAATTCCTTTTATTTTATTAATTCTAATAAAATAAATTCCCAAATTTAAATAAATCAATTAATTGAAAACGGGGTGTTACAACTCTCCCCCACTAAAAGAGTTTTCGTCCTCGAAAACATACCTTAGACGAACAGCTCAGGATAAGCCTCTTTCATCTGGCTCTCCAGCTCCCAAGTGATATTTCCATCTGCTGGACCTCCCCAAGCAACCTTCACTAATGCTATCTCTTTACCTCTTAACTGTTTCACTTCCCGATCTTCTATCCTCATAGGCAATGTTTCTACTGTCAGGTTATCTCTTACCTGTACATCATCTATTTGGATTACATGAGATGGGTCTGGAATGTATCTCCTCAACTGAGAAACATGAAAAACATCGTGCAAATTCGCAAGTCTCGGAGGTAAAGCAATGCGATAAGCAACTTCTCCAACTCTTTCCGTAATCTGAAACGGACCAATAAAACGCGGAGTCAACTTCTTAGACTTCAACGCCCGACCAATACCCGTCATCGGAGTAACTCTCATAAACACATGATCTCCAGCACTGAATTCTAAATTCTTTCTCCTCTTATCATGATAACTTTTCTGACGACTCTGAGAAGCTCTCATCTTCTCTTGAATCAATTTGATCTTTTCGGTAGTCTGCTGAACAATCTCTGGCCCAATTACCGAACTCTCTCCAGATTCATACCAACACAAAGGCGTCCTACACCGTCTACCATACAATGCCTCAAACGGAGCCATACCAATACTCGAATGGTAACTATTGTTATAAGTAAACTCAATCAATGGCAAATAGCTATCCCAAGCTCCACCTTTCTCTAAAACACAAGCACGCAATAAATCTTCCAACGATTGAATCGTCCTCTCCGTCTGTCCGTCAGTCTGAGGATGGTAAGCTGAACTCAATCTCAACTTAGTACCCAAAGCCTTCTGCAATCCTTCCCAAAATTTCGAAGTGAACCTCGGATCCCTATCTGACACAATACTAGAAGGAACTCCATGCAAACTCACTATTTTCTCAATATACAACTGTGCCAATCTCTCCATCGAGTAATCCATTCGCACCGGTATAAAATGAGCAGACTTAGTCAACCTATCCACAACGACCCATATCGCTTCACAATTCATAGGAGTCCTCGGTAACCCAGATACGAAATCCATAGAAATACTATCCCACTTCCATTCTGGAATAAACATCGGTTGCATAAACCCAGACGGCTTTTGATGCTCAATCTTCGATTTCTGACAGATTAAACATGCATACACAAATTCAGCTATTTCCTTTTTCATTCCCGGCCACCAAAACAATTTCTTCAAATCATGATACATTTTCGTGGCACCCGGATGAATGCTCATCCCACTGCGATGTCCTTCCTCTAATATACTTTTCTTGATTTCTGCGACATCAGGAACACAAACTCTATCGCCAAATCTCATAACATCATTTTCATCAATTCTAAACTCACCACCTTGACCTTGGTTGATCAATGTCAATTTATCAACTAAATTAACATCAGATTTTTGCCCGATCCTGATCTCTTCTATAATACCACTAGTAAGTTTCAACATACCCAAACGAACACACTTCGGAGTACTTTCACAAACCAAACTCAAATCTCGGAATTGCTCAATTAAATCCAATTCACGAACCATCATCATAGACATATGCAAGGACTTCCTGCTCAAAGCATCTGCAACTACATTTGCCTTACCAGGATGGTAATTCAAACCAAAATCATAATCTTTGAGGAATTCTAACCACCTTCTTTGCCTCATATTGAGCTCTTTCTGATCGAAAAGATACTTTAAACTCTTATGATCACTATACACTTCAAACCTCGAACCATACAGATAATGTCTCCACAATTTCAAGACAAACACAACTGCTGCCAACTCTAAGTCATGAGTAGGATAGTTCCTTTCATGAACCTTCAACTGTCTCGAAGCATACGCAACTACCTGCTGATTCTGCATTAAAACACCACCTAAACCCAACAGAGATGCATCACAATAGACCACAAAAGATTCCACCGGATTCGGCAAAATCAGAATAGGAGCACTTGTCAATCTCCGCTTCAATTCTTGGAAACCTTTCTCACAATCAGAATCCCAAATAAACGCTTGTCCTTTACGAGTCAACTTCGTCAACGGCAATGCTAACTTTGAGAATCCTTCGATAAACTTTCTGTAATAACCTGCAAGACCAAGAAAACTTCTGATTTCAGAAACAGTCTTCGGCGCTTCCCACTGAGATACCGCTTCTACTTTCGTAGGATCCACTGCAATACCATTCTTAGAAATCACATGTCCAAGAAAACTAACTTCATTCAGCCAGAACTCACATTTGGACAACTTTGCATACAACTTCTTATCTTTCAACAACTCTAATACAATTCTGAGATGTTCCGCATGTTCTTCGTCATTCTTGGAATAAATCAGAATGTCATCAATAAAAACCACAACAAACTTATCCAGATATGGGTGAAAAATCCTATTCATATATTCCATGAAAACACCAGGTGCATTAGTAACTCCGAACGGCATAACAGAATATTCATAATGCCCATACCTCGTTCGAAAAGCAGTCTTTTGAATATCTTCCGCTTTCACACGAATCTGATGATATCCAGACCTCAAATCAATCTTACTGAATACACTGGCTCCAATTAACTGATCCATTAAATCATCAATCCTCGGTAACGGGTACCGATTCTTAATGGTTACCTTGTTCAATTGCCTGTAATCAACACACAGTCTCATAGAACCTTCTTTCTTCTTAACCAACAATACCGGAGCACCCCAAGGCGAAACACTTGGACGAATAAACTTCTTCTCCAGTAAATCTTCCAACTGACTCTTCAATTCAGCCAATTCAGACGCAGACATACGATATGGCGCCATCGACACCGGTCTCGTACCAGGAATTAAATCTATAGAAAATTCCACTTCTCTCTCAGGAGGTAACTCGCCAACATCATCAGGAAAGACTTCCGGAAATTCACACACCACCGGCAATTCACTACTCCTGACCTTTCCTGTTGCATCTAACGAAGCAAGTAACATAAACACATTAGCACCATCTTCCATTGCTTCTTGCACCTGCCTAGCAGTCATAGTCAAATTCTCGACACCAACTGCTTCTGGGAAAATCACCGTCTTAGCAAAGCAGTTCAGATGAACCCGGTTGAATTCCAACCAGTTCATCCCAAGGATAATATCAATTTGTTCAAGCGGTAGGCACACTAAATCCATACCGAAACCTCTACCAAAAATCTCAATAGGACAATTCCTACATACAAATGAAGTTGTCACTGAACCCGATGCAGGAGTATCAACAACCATGCTACCTCGCATACCAGATATGTCCAGTTTCAACCTCTCAGCACAATCCAAAGAAATGAAAGAATGAGTTGCACCAGTATCAATAATTGCAACTAAAGGTGTGCCATGAATAAAACACGTACCTTTAATCAATCGATCCTCTGGAGTAGTCTCAGATCCAGACAAAGCAAACACTTTTCCACCTGACTGATCCTTCCTAGGCTTAGGACACTGCGGACGAATGTGACCTTCTTCGCCACAATTGTAACAAGTAACAGACTTCCCTTTGCAATCAATAGACAAATGACCAGCCTTTCCACATTTATAGCACTTCTTCTCATCACTCTTGCAATCTCGAATGTGATGACCAGACTCACCACACCTGTAGCATCTGATAGGAGCCTTAGAATCTCCCCCACTAGGCCTTTTCCACCCGCCTGATCTCTGGTTATCTCTACCATATGGCTTGCCACGGTCCATATGTTGCTTCCCTCTTTTATCAACAGCCCCACGAGAGTGAGACGACCGATTCTTGGTAATATCTTCTTCCAAGATTCTGCTACAATCCACCAGATCAGAAAATCTACGAATACGCTGGTACCTGATTCCCTGCTTAATCTCATCTCGGAGACCATTCTCAAATTTGATACATTTAGAGAATTCTCCAGCCTCATCATTGTTGTAGTGTGCATAATACTTTGCCAGCTCAGTGAACTTAGTAGCATACTCACTAACAGTCAGATTGCCCTGCTTAAGCTCCAAAAATTCAATTTCCTTTCTTCCCCGAACATCTTCAGGAAAGTACCTCCTCAGAAAAGCCCTTCTGAAGTTAGCCCAAGTCAGTGCCTCTCCATCCTGAACCATTTCAGTCCTTGTTGCAACCCACCAGTCGTCGGCTTCTTCTGCCAACATATGCGTACCATATCTGACTTTCAGATCTTCAGCACAATCGATCACACGGAAAATCCTTTCGATTTCCTTCAGCCACTTCTGAGCACCTTCGGGGTCATGTGTACCTTTGAACAACGGAGGATTGTTCCTCTGGAAATTTCCCAATTGCCTATCAGCACCAATCACGCCTCCAGTTGGGTTTCCAGCAAGTACACCAGCTAACATCCCCAAAGCCTCAGCTAGTGCAGCATCATTTCGTCCATTACCCCTTCCAGCCATATTCCTGAGAATTAAAACATACTCCACATCAGAATACAGTATCGACAGTGTTACCTTGCACTAGTCGCATACGAAAAGGAATGACTGACTCAAGACTCTGGTCACAACGACCGACCAGGCTCTGATACCACTATTGTAACACCCTCTAAAACCCCGCATATAATTTTCGCAATTTAAATAAAAATCATATTTTCAGAGTACATGTATAATCGAGGAATGCTACAATTCTCTTCTATTAAAATAATTCCTGTCATGCATAATTTTTAGCAGTAACTCATACATGTTTACACAGCGGAATAATTTATTCAATAAAATCAATTGTTATAATAATTTCCAAAGTCATCAGGGATTAACACCTGGAAAAGTCAACATCATATTATAACAAATAAAGGAATAAATGAGTCTGACTAAAGCAGCTCGACAACCAAACGTTCCCGGAGTTACAACTATCAGAGCATGACCCGGACATACTAGAACAAAACTAAACTAGACACGATAAGCCTTCGCCAAGCACCTGAGCGAAGCTCCTCAATCTGAAATATTCAACAGTAAGGGTGAGCTTCTCAAATATACATTTGGTTATACATTCATAACAATCAATTCACGAAATCATAAACATCACCCAATAATTAACATATTTCATAGTTTACAAAACCTTTACAAATCATATATCCATGACATATTGCTTTTCATAATTGCAAATATCCATCAAACATCATCAACCATATATCAATCACATGTGCATACAAACAATCAATATAACATTGGAAAAATCATCCATTCATGTTATATTCGAGTAATGCAACACACCCATGCATGTGGTACCACTACACCGCCCCATTAAATCGCGGGTCACGGATAACTCACCGTTCCATTATATCGCGGACACGGCTACCACCTCAACGTTCCATTAAATCGCGGACACGTATATTGGCCACCATGTTAATTCCACACAATGGGAATTAACAAATGCAACATGATATGTAAGTATGTAACACTCAGCATACTATGAACATCATTCAACATATCATGCACATCAACAATATCAAACATCACATGATATGAATAGTATGTAACCACTCAGCATACTATCAAACATCAATCATATCAAGATACAGATAGCATGTAAACACTCAGCATACTATTTAAACATCAACCAATCACATCAAATCATATCATACTTCATGCTTGATAACATATCTAAAAGCATGGCAATAAAATCCACAATAAAACACAGAAAACAAAATTCAGAAATTCAACACAGCAGCATCAACACGGGTGCCCGTGTTAAACAACACGGGTGCCCGTGTTAAACAACACGGCCGTGTTGATGAGCGCGGGTCAGATTTTTCTGAACTTGCAGTGGCTCACAACAGCCGTCCAAACGCGGAAAAATGTCGGCCAAAACGCGTATTTCAGTACCTAACGCATCGAGTTTGTACAATCCACAACAATACCACAATATCCAATTTACTAATAATCATTATAATAACTTTAACCGGGGATTAACCGTAACTTTGGGGAATTCTACCGACACTGAGGTCTTCCCTACAATTTCCAAGGTAAATTCACGATCATTAGACATACGCCCAATTCACCATTTGGGACCTAAATTCTTAATCGATTCATGAGAATTGGGAATCCTACTCCTTTTCTAACCAAGTTCAGTCCTACGGTTATCGATCCCTAGAAACATCTAACAATTGGGATTTTCCTACAATTACCCGAATCAACCGTACATAAACCCATAAACAAAGGTAAATCGAGTATAAACCCCCCTTACCTTATCAATTAGCAGCTTTGAATTCTTGAGCGAAGTTCTCCGTTCTTCGTTCCTCGTACCTTCAGAGCTCTATTTCCCCAATTCTAACTTCTGTTTATCGTGAAAACCAAAATGAGGAATAACTTGAGTTCCAACACATAACTTTACCTCTTTTTCACCCCCACTCTTTACTAACAGCATCTAAGCCCAAAACATAAAAATCCCTATATTTCTTATTTCTTCAAATATTCCAAATAAATAATTCCTTTTATTTTATTAATTCTAATAAAATAAATTCCCAAATTTAAATAAATCAATTAATTGAAAACGGGGTGTTACAAGGCGTACCCTAGGGGTGGTGTGTGCGAATTGTGTGTCATGTTTCAGTTATTTGTCTTGTCATGTTTGTTGTGTTCTACGCTTGATTTTATTAAGACATTCATTCTTTCATGCTTGGTTAACAGTTATAAGTTTGCGGGAAATAAATCTACGACTATTACAAATGGCGCGGGTCCACATCGCCAAAATTAAACCGGACCCGATTTAGCGGAAAATAAATAATGCGAAGAAATAAAGTACGAAAAGTAAAGTTACATGGCTTTGGGAGATTTACAGAATTATAATGAACGATAAAAATAAATCATGCGAAATTAAATGATTAACGACGGGCGTTGGACCCTTTTGCAAGACAATTAAAATTAACAAGGAATTAAAAATAAAATGATAAAAAAAAGAATTAAATGTTTTTTGGTATTTTTTGTATTTTTTAGATTTAATAAGGAAAAGAAGTTAATTGAAATTAAATTATAAGGCAAACCCTAATTCTTAATGTTTTTATTTATTATGAAAGAATTAAATTAAGATCTAAATTAAACCTAAAATTTATTATATACAATTTTTAATTATAAAAATAAAATAATAAATAAATAGTATTGTGAGAAATAAAAATTAAAAAGACATTAAAACTATCAATTAACCTAATTCTACATGTTTTGGATTTTTATTAAAAAGGAATTAAAATTAAAACCTAATTAAACTAAACATTTACATGCATTTATTTAGAAAATAATTAAAATAAAAATTATATTAATTTTTGGCCTTTTCTGATTTTTGAATGTTTTTGTATTTTGTAGAAAAATAAATTAATTGAATTAAGACAATAAAATTAATAAAATAACAAAAATAAGAGTAAGAAGAAAAATGAAAAAAAATGCAAACCAAGGTGGGGTGTGGCCCCAATTTGTGAGGTCAGGCCTTAGCATTTCAGGCCCATTTGATTTGGAATCCGTTTGACTTTCCTAATCATGTGCCAACGCGTTGACCTACTGCATGCTGCGCCTTGAACATTGGCCATTGATCTGATCATGTTGGACGCGTGTGTGGCTTGATTTGAAGACGTATGGTGAATCCTGGTCTTATGCCTGCATGAGATTACCAAAGGAAAAATAATATGAAATTGTTGAAGACCTGGGACTTGAACCCAGGTCTTGAGGATCATTCATGTCACGTGCTACCAATTGTGCCACTTGCGTTTTATTTAACATATAATATCAAACAAATAAGAAAAAGCAAGATCAACGCATAATTATTAAAACGCGCGTAAATTCAAACTGGCCTGTCTCCGTGTGACAACTCATCGTCTCTTTCGTTTTCTGAAACATGAAGGACGATGGCAACGGTTTTTTGATCGTTGCTTTAGGGGACCTAGAGGAAAATAGCGACTAGCCCCTCGTCGCTCATAAATTGAGCGCGAGGGTGCCATATTCTTCGTCTCAACCTGCTTAAGCCATTGGCACTAGTCTGGAAGCCTAATTTTTCCTTGGGCAAAAACCCCCAAATTTGAAACCTGCAAACCCTAGAGGACGCTCATGGCAGATTCATATATATGGTATAAAAATGCAATCAAACGCTTCAGTTAGCTTTAGAACATTAATATGAACATGAATCAACAAAAAAAAATGCAAAAAGATGATGGAATCATGCTGTGCGATTTCAAGAATTTTGTTGTACGGTTTGACTTAGAGGTACCGATTCAGGATGTTTTTGTTGATGTTAATGATTGGGAAACGTCCAAGGATGCCTCAGGATGCTAATGGAATCAAGATTGAAGCTTGGAACGACCTCTAAGGCACTTTTCAGATTTGAGTTTTTTTAAGAGAATTTTCAATTTGCCAAAGGTTTCTTATGCGCAGCTTGTAGTCCAAGATCATTAGGGTTGTGATGCTGAGTATGTATAGAGCATGTTAGGTCAAAAAGATTGAATAAAATCCATTGAATTCATTGTTTGAAGATTTGATTTGCTTAAGGATCTTTTCTAATCTTTTTTCATGGTTTTTTGTGTCAATTAGTTTCAATCAAGCCAAAACCTTCTATATTAGCATGTGCACGAAATCTCAAGTTCAAATCATGCATAAAAAGATTCGTTTAGGTCAAATTTATATTTTTCACATATTAAAATAACTTAAATGAATTAATATTGATATAAATTCAAATAAATAATTAAAAAAATATGAAAATACTTCCCTTTGGGCCTAATGGTCGTGCATAGGCTTGGCATGAAGAAACTTGGAAGAAAAATGGGCCCATTTGCATTTTTAGGCCTTTTGCATCAATGTTGACTTTTCAAAATTCCTAAAAATTTCCCAACTTCCACAAGGCATAACTTGGTCAATTTTTAAGCTTTTCACATGTGCTTGGACATTTTGGAAAGGTCTTTGAGTCCTCTAACTAATGCCTTTGGTCCCATGTCATTTTGATTTACCAATCTAAAGTTATGGTCTTTGACTTAAAGTCCCTTTTTGTTGACTTTTGAAAATGACCTATAATGTTGAAATTGATAACTTTTTGTGAGAGAATTTCTTGGACTTGGAATATGAAGATGAGTTGTAGGAAATGTCTTTCTCTTCAAAATGAGCTTTGGATGGAATTTTTCTGATAATCCATGTGAAAGTTATGCCCTGGTCAATTTCAGTTGACTTTTTCAGCTGTCCAAATATAGCAACTTTTGCATCTTTGATGATTTCTGAGCCAAATTTTGAGAATCATGATCAAGCATTGATCAAATGATGTTTGTGGCTTCAAAATGATATGTTGACCAAAAATTTGAACTTTTGACTGTCAAATGACCATTTTGCCCCTACAGTTGACTGTAGTGCAATCTAGGGTTTTGACTGTGCAATTTTGAGCTGAATGCCTTGGAACTTGATATGAGGATACTTGACCATCTTTGTAAGCATATGAGACTTGATTGGGCCTTTGAAAAGTTCATTTGCTTGACCAGAACTCAAACCCTAGTTTTGACTGTATAGGAGACAGTTGAGCTGCACAACCCTTGGGGAATTTTGTGACCTTGACTTGGCAATTTCTTGATGAATATGGGAGGGCAAATTTTGGGGTACAACAGCTGTCAAATACATTTTTTTCAATATGCATAACATCCAGGAAATGTCTTACGTACAACGACTTCCAATATGGAAGTTCAAAGAAAATTGACTTCTTCTTCCACCCACTCTTGACAATTGAATGTGCAAAAGGCTTGCCAAACTGAGTGCTCACATCTTTCACCTTTTCAAAAATTTGATCACCTGACAAAAAAGGCGGGGCTGTACGATGTTCGGCCTCTCCATTGAATGCTTTTCTCCACCCACGGTAGTGATGATTAGAATTTAAGAATCTACGATGGCCGAGAAAGACATTCTTCTGACAAAGCGCCAATCGTGTCGTATCGGTTTCATCTTCACAAACAGGACACGCCTTTTGACCCTTGTTGCTGTACCCGGATAGATTTCCGTATGCTGGAAAATCATTAATTGTTCCAAACAACATCGCCCTCAAGTTGAAACTTTCTTTCCTATACCCATCGTAAACCTCCACACCTCTCTCCCACAAAAACTTTAAATCTTCGATTAAGGGTGCCAAGTATACGTCTATGTCATTCCCTGGTTGTTTAGGCCCAGAAATTAGCATAGATAACATCATGTACTTACGCTTCATACATAGCCACGGAGGTAAGTTATAAATCATAAGAATCACAGGCCATGTGCTATGCGAGATACTTTGAATACCATGCGGGTTCATTCCATCAGTAGACAATGACAACCGAAGGTTTCTTGCTTCTTTTCCAAATTCAGGATATTCAGTATCAACTTTACTCCATTGTGGTGAGTCTGCCGGATGTCGCAACTTTCCATCAATAATTCTTTCATCTGCATGCCAAGTCAAGTGTCTTGAATCGGTCTCACTATGATACATGCGTCTAAATCTCGGAATTATAGGAAAATACCATAAGACTTTAGCAGGAGACAACTTTTTCTTATATCGAGGGGCACCACATTTAGGACACTCATTCAACGCTGCATACTCGTTTCGAAACAAAACGCAATCGTTTGGACATGCATGTATCTTATCATAGCTCATTCCAATAGAAGACAACATCTTTTTGGCTTCATACGTTCGATTGGGAAGAACATTATCCTCTGGTAGCATATCTTTCATAAGGGCTAATAACTCTGTGAAACTTTTATCCGACCATCCATTGTCCGCCTTTAAGTTGTACAACTTTAACACCGCAGACAATCTTGTGAATTTTGAACAACCAACATACAACGGTTTCTCTGCATCGCTTACCAACCTCTCAAACATTTTGGGACAATCCGCAAGATCTTCTTCAAGCGCTTCTGCAATCTCTTCGACTCGATCACAATCGTATGTGTCTGTGCAATCGTCGTTTGAAGCATACTTCCTATTACAACTCGACTCAGCATTCCCGGTACTTTTCTCACCATGCATTGTCCAACATGTATAACTTCTATCAATTCCAAACCGTAGTAAATGAGATCCCAACTGATTCCCGTCAACCTTACCCCCGGCATAACAGCAACCCAAGCAAGGACACGGCATTCGAAGCGGGTCTTTGGAGTGCGCAACCGCAAACTCAACAAATTCCCATACCCCTTTCTCGTACTCTTTCGACAATCGGTTTGAATTCATCCATGTCTTATCCATGTCTTAATTAAGCTAAACAAAAACGGTCAAACTTTCACTCTTCACAAGTAACCCCTATGGCGAATTCAATTCACAAAGTTAGTAAGTACCTCACTTAACGATAGATAAATATATGAAATTAAAATTGTAAGAAATCTCTTTTAAATAAAAAGATGTTTTAAGTTTGAACTTAATTTTTGATAGTCTTGTTTAAAATTTTTATTGTATGTATAGTAGATGTGTCAACAAATATCAAAATACAATGACTAAAATTTATGATTACAGTTATATCAATATCAATTATACACATTTTATCCCTTAATCCATATTTTCACTTCACTATACAAACTCAGCATTTAATTTCAGCAGATTCACACTCTTATTAACTATACAAACTCAGCATCTAAGCTTACTACTACTAAGCCATATGCTGGATGTTAAACAATATCTAAAGAGCAATATTAGAGACATTGATTGATCTATCTATTTCAAGCATATTGAAAAGAAATTCAAAAAAAGATATATAATATAATGATATTCACCAAAAAAGCTACACTGTAAGGCATAATAATTTTAAACCACTGTTGCAAGACATTATGATATAGACCTCTAGTTATATTTATTAGGATTAGTTCAGTTCATTAAGATTTATTATTTTATTTATTTTTAGTTAGTATTTTTTGAATTTTTAAATTTGAATGTCCTATTTTTAAGAAAAGATTTAAGTTAAAACATAAGCTACCTATTAACTAGTAATTTTAGGAGAAACCAATCACAAACTCCGCCACTGCCGCCTGCATAGGTCTTAAGAACATATTTTCAGTTGGTTACAATACTTCCTTCCTACCACTTCATCAACAAAGGTCATGGCTACGGAATATCCTGAGCATGTTCAGGATATTCCGTAGCCATGACCTTTGTTGATGAAGTGGTAGGAAGGAAGTATTGTAACCAACTGAAAATATGTTCTTAAGACCTATGCAGGCGGCAGTGGCGGAGTTTGTGATTGGTTTCTCCTAAAATTACTAGTTAATAGGTAGCTTATGTTTTAACCTAAATCTTTTCTTAAAAATAGGACATTCAAATTTAAAAATTCAAAAAATACTAACTAAAAATAAATAAAATAATAAATCTTAATGAACTGAACTAATCCTAATAAATATAACTAGAGGTCTATATCATATGTGTAAGAGAAAATTATATATTTTTCATATTTTCATTGAAAAATAAAATCACAAATCTTACTGATGAATAGTTACCAGGTATACTGAGTTTTACATTGATTGATAAATAAGTCATAGCCTTACTTATACAGTTGTTTACACAAAATTGGACCCTACCCACTTTTAACTTTAACAATATTATTTTGGATATCCAAATTTCATGGAACATTTACAATAGAAAACTTTAAACTTATTGCAAAATCATAACTGTTAAGCTTATTAGATTGGCTCCAAAAATAGTCTTAGAGAATCGGAGAGGATTCATATGAGACATAGTACAAGAAATCTTTTGAAAGAAACATGGCTATGAAAATTGATATAAAAAAAAAAGCATTTGATACTCAAAATGGAGTTATTTATTCTATATGCTTAAGAACTTTGGCTTTAATATTATATTTTGCAATTGAATTACAACAATACTTCATTCAACCAAATTATCAATTTAGTTAATGACAAGGCAACAAGCTTTTTCAACTGTTCTAGAGGAATAAGACAAGGAAATTCCATTTCTATTTTACTATTTTGCATTGTTGAAGATGCTTAAGAAGACAATTTGCAAACATGATTGAACAAAGACATATTACATGTATCGCTCATGACAAAACTATTACAAGTTTGCTAGTTTCTATAAGAATATAGCATAAAGTATTTCATTCAAATTCTTCAAAATTTGTATAAGTAATATATTTTACCACATTGTCATGCTTAGATATTACATCAATGACAGCATGCAAACAACACTCCTTAGAATCAAAACATCAGTTTTGCTAACCACAAACATATGTTCTTTTCATTCACTTTATTCGGAAAAATCCAAATAAAACATATCTGATGTTAGCTTTTATTATAAAGACAAAATAAGAAATAAATTAACATATAGAAGGGCTAAGCATAGTCCTTCTTTGGCACTAGAATAGTTAGTAATAGTAAGTATATATATGTAATAATTAAGCAATCATGATTAAGTTTTATAGATCAGTAAATATATTTGAAGTGAAGGAATATTTAGATTGTAACATGCTAGTCAGGAGAGAATTTGACAAGAACAAGCATGTGAAGAAAATTTGACACTACATTTTTATCTATAACCTTTAGATATTAGTCTTCTCATTTATATTTCGGTCAAAATTAACTTTCCTATCTAACACTTGAGAGACAAAAGAGAACGTAATTAATATAAGCTTCACATTAAAGGATGTTGATAACTAATTTAAACCTTAGTTAGTTATTCTTAATTGTCAAGTGCTTTTAACATCTCAAAGGCCAAATCCAATATCACTAATATCTCTCCAATCAAGCTCCAGCCCCATTTCAAATATAAGAGATAAATCACCTGCATAATTGCATTCCATTCAGTTTCAGCCTTGCTTTTAGTTCACTTTTCATTCAGTTTTTGTTGGAGCCAATCCTTGATTCCACACTTTTCAAAACTCCTATGTTGAAAGGAACTACAGTATATTTTTGTTCATAATATTGCATGTAAAACTGTAATACATTTTCATGTCACAAGACATGTTGTCCCTGTTTATGGCATAGGAGTATATATAAGCAATATAACAAGTGGTGTATTGCTGCAATATGACATGTTGTCTGAATTTTTTATAAACTTGTGATTGTCAATTTAACTAGGATATAATTATTTACAATTTAAAAATTATCAGTCCTCAAAACAAGTAAGCATGTATCGTCATCAAGTTTCATGTTCATAACAACAACAACACAAACCCTAACTTCCCAACCATGGATTTTTCTCTCAAAGCTAAAATTTAACTATGAACTCACCTCTAGGAAGAAGATGATGATGAAATATTGGAGACGACTTGATGAAGCAAGCTCTTGATCCTTAAGTATTCCAAGCTTTTTTTCTTTCGAAGAAGATGATTGAGAACGGAGAAGACGATTCCAAGCTTAGGGATTTGGAAACGATTGAAGACGATTCCAAGCTTAGGGATTTGGAAACGATTTATGAGTTTTCTGAGAATGCAATATTTTTAAACGATTTTGTGAGTTTTCTGAGAATGCAAGAGTTTTCTGAGAATGCAAGATTTTGTGAGAATGAACGATTTCTTGTTTTAAAAAATTTTAATTGTAAAGAGGGTATGACAGCGGTTTTGAAAAGCGCTTTCGTAACTAAGGCTATACCAGCGCTTTTGAGGATAAAAGCGCTCTTGTACCCCACCCCCTATATCAGCGCTTTTGAAAGCGCTTTCATAAGCCCCCTATAAGAGCGCTTTCAGAAAGCGCTTTCATACCCCCACACTATAAGAGCGCTTTTCAAATGCGCCTTCGTACCCCAGCCTCTAAGAGCGCTTTCTGAAAGCGCTTTTGTAACCCCCCCCCCCCCTTTAAGAGCGCTTTTTTAGCGTGTTTTTTTATTTTGTTTTAGCGCAACCTATAACAGCGCTTTTTACAAAAAGCGCTTTAGTAGGGGTGCTGCTAAAAGACAAATTTGGTGTAGTGATATATATAAGTCATTATATTATCATGTTGTGTCTGTGAGATAAAAAAATTCTATGATATTAATGATAATCAAAAGTCATCAATAATTATTACATACAATGTCATTAATCAAAATATAACCTTATTATTTCCCATTTCTATGTTTTTAACGATTTCCAAGATAAAAAATAAGGGTAAAATTAGAAAATGTTTAAGAATTAAATATATTTAGACATTTTTATTAAATGATGTGTTTTTTTATAAAATTACTTATATATGAGACCGGAGGGAGTACTCCTTTATTTATGTTTAATATTATTTTATTATTAACATTAGTGACATACTCATGTGTGAGCATGTAATAATACTTATAAATATTTGTTGAGTAAGTTTTTTTAAACTGTAAGCCTACTTTTAACCATCACAACACACTATTTATCTTTTACTAATAGACAATGTTACAGCTTAACCCATATTCTTTAAACAATCACAATATCATGAACAACAAATCACTAATGCTCTATATCTAGTTCTACATAGATAAATTTGGATGCTACATTTTATCTTTATTCAGAATATATATAAGTCATTATATTATCATGTTGTGTCTGTGAGATAAAAAAATTATATGATATTAATGATAATCAAAAGTCATCAATAATTATTACATTCAATGTCATTAATCAAAATATAACCTTATTTTTTCCCATTTCTATATTTTTAATGATTTCCAAGATAAAAAATAAGGGTAAAATAAAAAATGTTTAAGAATTAAATATATTTAGACATTTTTATTAAATGATGTGTTTTTTTATAAAATTACTTATATATGAGACCAGAGGGAGTACTCCTTTATTTATGTTTAATATTATTTTATTATTAACATTAGTGAAAAACTCATGTGTGATCATGTAATAATACTTATAAATATTTGTTTAGTATGTTTTTTTGAAACGGTGTGCCTACTTTTAACCATCACAACACACTATTTATCTTTTACTAATAGACAATGTTGCAACTTAACCCATATTCTTTAAACAATCACAATATCATGAACAAGAAATCACTTATGCTCTTTGTCTAGTTCTACATAGATAAATTTGGATGCTACATTTTATCTTTATTAAGAATATATATAAGTCATTATATTATCATGTTGTGTCTGTGAGATAAAAAAATTCTATGATATTAATGATAAGCAAAAGTCATCAATAATTATTACATTCAATGTCATTAATCAAAATATAACCTTATTATTTCCCATTTCTATGTTTTTAATGATTTCCAAGATAAAAAATAAGGGTAAAATTAGAAAATGTTTAAGAATTAAATATATTTAGACATTTTTTATTAAATGATGTGTTTTTTTATAAAATTACTTATATATGAGACCGGAGGGAGTACTCCTTTATTTATGTTTAATATTATTTTATTATTAACATTAGTGACATACTCATGTGTGAGCATGTAATAATACTTATAAATATTTGTTGAGTAAGTTTTTTTAAACTGTAAGCCTACTTTTAACCATCACAACACACTATTTATCTTTTACTAATAGACAATGTTGCAGCTTAACCCATATTCTTTAAACAATCACAATATCATGAACAACAAATCACTAATGCTCTATATCTAGTTCTACATAGATAAATTTGGATGCTACATTTTATCTTTACTCAGAATATATATAAGTCATTATATTATCATGTTGTGTCTGTGAGATAAAAAAATTCTATGATATTAATGATAATCAAAAGTCATCAATAATTATTACATACAATCTCATTAATCAAAATATAACCTTATTATTTCCCATTTCTATGTTTTTAACGATTTCCAAGATAAAAAATAAGGGTAAAATTAGAAAATGTTTAAGAATTAAATATATTTAGACATTTTTATTAAATGATGTGTTTTTTTATAAAATTACTTATATATGAGACCGGAGGGAGTACTCCTTTATTTATGTTTAATATTATTTTATTATTAACATTAGTGACATACTCATGTGTGAGCATGTAATAATACTTATAAATATTTGTTGAGTAAGTTTTTTTAAACTGTAAGCCTACTTTTAACCATCACAACACACTATTTATCTTTTACTAATAGACAATGTTACAGCTTAACCCATATTCTTTAAACAATCACAATATCATGAACAACAAATCACTAATGCTCTATATCTAGTTCTACATAGATAAATTTGGATGCTACATTTTATCTTTATTCAGAATATATATAAGTCATTATATTATCATGTTGTGTCTGTGAGATAAAAAAATTATATGATATTAATGATAATCAAAAGTCATCAATAATTATTACATTCAATGTCATTAATCAAAATATAACCTTATTTTTTCCCATTTCTATATTTTTAATGATTTCCAAGATAAAAAATAAGGGTAAAATAAGAAAATGTTTAAGAATTAAATATATTTAGACATTTTTATTAAATGATGTGTTTTTTTATAAAATTACTTATATATGAGACCGGAGGGAGTACTTCTTTATTTATGTTTAATATTATTTTATTATTAACATTAGTGACATACTCATGTGTGAGCATGTAATAATACTTATAAATATTTGTTGAGTAAGTTTTTTTAAACTGTAAGCCTACTTTTAACCATCACAACACACTATTTATCTTTTACTAATAGACAATGTTACAGCTTAACCCATATTCTTTAAACAATCACAATATCATGAACAACAAATCACTAATGCTCTATATCTAGTTCTACATAGATAAATTTGGATGCTACATTTTATCTTTATTCAGAATATATATAAGTCATTATATTATCATGTTGTGTCTGTGAGATAAAAAAATTCTATGATATTAATGATAATCAAAAGTCATCAATAATTATTACATTCAATGTCATTAATCAAAATATAACCTTATTTTTTCCCATTTCTATATTTTTAATGATTTCCAAGATAAAAAATAAGGGTAAAATAAGAAAATGTTTAAGAATTAAATATATTTAGACATTTTTATTAAATGATGTGTTTTTTTATAAAATTACTTATATATGAGACCAGAGGGAGTACTCCTTTATTTATGTTTAATATTATTTTATTATTAACATTAGTGAAAAACTCATGTGTGAGCATGTAATAATACTTATAAATATTTGTTTAGTAAGTTTTTTTGAAACGGTGTGCCTACTTTTAACCATCACAACATACTATTTATCTTTTACTAATAGACAATGTTGCAACTTAACCCATATTCTTTAAACAATCACAATATCATGAACAAGAAATCACTTATGCTCTTTGTCTAGTTCTACATAGATAAATTTGGATGCTACATTTTATCTTTATTAAGAATATATATAAGTCATTATATTATCATGTTGTGTCTGTGAGATAAAAAAATTCTATGATATTAATGATAAGCAAAAGTCATCAATAATTATTACATTCAATGTCATTAATCAAAATATAACCTTATTATTTCCCATTTCTATGTTTTTAACGATTTCCAAGATAAAAAATAAGGGTAAAATTAGAAAATGTTTAAGAATTAAATATATTTAGACATTTTTATTAAATGATGTGTTTTTTTATAAAATTACTTATATATGAGACCGGAGGGAGTACTCCTTTATTTATGTTTAATATTATTTTATTATTAACATTAGTGACATACTCATGTGTGAGCATGTAATAATACTTATAAATATTTGTTGAGTAAGTTTTTTTAAACTGTAAGCCTACTTTTAACCATCACAACACACTATTTATCTTTTACTAATAGACAATGTTGCAGCTTAACCCATATTCTTTAAACAATCACAATATCATGAACAACAAATCACTAATGCTCTATATCTAGTTCTACATAGATAAATTTGGATGCTACATTTTATCTTTACTCAGAATATATATAAGTCATTATATTATCATGTTGTGTCTGTGAGATAAAAAAATTCTATGATATTAATGATAATCAAAAGTCATCAATAATTATTACATACAATGTCATTAATCAAAATATAACCTTATTATTTCCCATTTCTATGTTTTTAACGATTTCCAAGATAAAAAATAAGGGTAAAATTAGAAAATGTTTAAGAATTAAATATATTTAGACATTTTTATTAAATGATGTGTTTTTTTATAAAATTACTTATATATGAGACCGGAGGGAGTACTCCTTTATTTATGTTTAATATTATTTTATTATTAACATTAGTGACATACTCATGTGTGAGCATGTAATAATACTTATAAATATTTGTTGAGTAAGTTTTTTTAAACTGTAAGCCTACTTTTAACCATCACAACACACTATTTATCTTTTACTAATAGACAATGTTACAGCTTAACCCATATTCTTTAAACAATCACAATATCATGAACAACAAATCACTAATGCTCTATATCTAGTTCTACATAGATAAATTTGGATGCTACATTTTATCTTTATTCAGAATATATATAAGTCATTATATTATCATGTTGTGTCTGTGAGATAAAAAAATTATATGATATTAATGATAATCAAAAGTCATCAATAATTATTACATTCAATGTCATTAATCAAAATATAACCTTATTTTTTCCCATTTCTATATTTTTAATGATTTCCAAGATAAAAAATAAGGGTAAAATAAGAAAATGTTTAAGAATTAAATATATTTAGACATTTTTATTAAATGATGTGTTTTTTTATAAAATTACTTATATATGAGACCGGAGGGAGTACTTCTTTATTTATGTTTAATATTATTTTATTATTAACATTAGTGACATACTCATGTGTGAGCATGTAATAATACTTATAAATATTTGTTGAGTAAGTTTTTTTAAACTGTAAGCCTACTTTTAACCATCACAACACACTATTTATCTTTTACTAATAGACAATGTTACAGCTTAACCCATATTCTTTAAACAATCACAATATCATGAACAACAAATCACTAATGCTCTATATCTAGTTCTACATAGATAAATTTGGATGCTACATTTTATCTTTATTCAGAATATATATAAGTCATTATATTATCATGTTGTGTCTATGAGATAAAAAAATTCTATGATATTAATGATAATCAAAAGTCATCAATAATTATTACATTCAATGTCATTAATCAAAATATAACCTTATTTTTTCCCATTTCTATATTTTTAATGATTTCCAAGATAAAAAATAAGGGTAAAATAAGAAAATGTTTAAGAATTAAATATATTTAGACATTTTTATTAAATGATGTGTTTTTTTATAAAATTACTTATATATGAGACCAGAGGGAGTACTCCTTTATTTATGTTTAATATTATTTTATTATTAACATTAGTGAAAAACTCATGTGTGAGCATGTAATAATACTTATAAATATTTGTTTAGTAAGTTTTTTTGAAACGGTGTGCCTACTTTTAACCATCACAACATACTATTTATCTTTTACTAATAGACAATGTTGCAACTTAACCCATATTCTTTAAACAATCACAATATCATGAACAAGAAATCACTTATGCTCTTTGTCTAGTTCTACATAGATAAATTTGGATGCTACATTTTATCTTTATTAAGAATATATATAAGTCATTATATTATCATGTTGTGTCTGTGAGATAAAAAAATTCTATGATATTAATGATAAGCAAAAGTCATCAATAATTATTACATTCAATGTCATTAATCAAAATATAACCTTATTATTTCCCATTTCTATGTTTTTAACGATTTCCAAGATAAAAAATAAGGGTAAAATTAGAAAATGTTTAAGAATTAAATATATTTAGACATTTTTATTAAATGATGTGTTTTTTTATAAAATTACTTATATATGAGACCGGAGGGAGTACTCCTTTATTTATGTTTAATATTATTTTATTATTAACATTAGTGACATACTCATGTGTGAGCATGTAATAATACTTATAAATATTTGTTGAGTAAGTTTTTTTAAACTGTAAGCCTACTTTTAACCATCACAACACACTATTTATCTTTTACTAATAGACAATGTTGCAGCTTAACCCATATTCTTTAAACAATCACAATATCATGAACAACAAATCACTAATGCTCTATATCTAGTTCTACATAGATAAATTTGGATGCTACATTTTATCTTTACTCAGAATATATATAAGTCATTATATTATCATGTTGTGTCTGTGAGATAAAAAAATTCTATGATATTAATGATAATCAAAAGTCATCAATAATTATTACATACAATGTCATTAATCAAAATATAACCTTATTATTTCCCATTTCTATGTTTTTAACGATTTCCAAGATAAAAAATAAGGGTAAAATTAGAAAATGTTTAAGAATTAAATATATTTAGACATTTTTATTAAATTATGTGTTTTTTTATAAAATTACTTATATATGAGACCGGAGGGAGTACTCCTTTATTTATGTTTAATATTATTTTATTATTAACATTAGTGACATACTCATGTGTGAGCATGTAATAATACTTATAAATATTTGTTGAGTAAGTTTTTTTAAACTGTAAGCCTACTTTTAACCATCACAACACACTATTTATCTTTTACTAATAGACAATGTTACAGCTTAACCCATATTCTTTAAACAATCACAATATCATGAACAACAAATCACTAATGCTCTATATCTAGTTCTACATAGATAAATTTGGATGCTACATTTTATCTTTATTCAGAATATATATAAGTCATTATATTATCATGTTGTGTCTGTGAGATAAAAAAATTATATGATATTAATGATAATCAAAAGTCATCAATAATTATTACATTCAATGTCATTAATCAAAATATAACCTTATTTTTTCCCATTTCTATATTTTTAATGATTTCCAAGATAAAAAATAAGGGTAAAATAAGAAAATGTTTAAGAATTAAATATATTTAGACATTTTTATTAAATGATGTGTTTTTTTATAAAATTACTTATATATGAGACCGGAGGGAGTACTTCTTTATTTATGTTTAATATTATTTTATTATTAACATTAGTGACATACTCATGTGTGAGCATGTAATAATACTTATAAATATTTGTTGAGTAAGTTTTTTTAAACTGTAAGCCTACTTTTAACCATCACAACACACTATTTATCTTTTACTAATAGACAATGTTACAGCTTAACCCATATTCTTTAAACAATCACAATATCATGAACAACAAATCACTAATGCTCTATATCTAGTTCTACATAGATAAATTTGGATGCTACATTTTATCTTTATTCAGAATATATATAAGTCATTATATTATCATGTTGTGTCTGTGAGATAAAAAAATTCTATGATATTAATGATAATCAAAAGTCATCAATAATTATTACATTCAATGTCATTAATCAAAATATAACCTTATTTTTTCCCATTTCTATATTTTTAATGATTTCCAAGATAAAAAATAAGGGTAAAATAAGAAAATGTTTAAGAATTAAATATATTTAGACATTTTTATTAAATGATGTGTTTTTTTATAAAATTACTTATATATGAGACCAGAGGGAGTACTCCTTTATTTATGTTTAATATTATTTTATTATTAACATTAGTGAAAAACTCATGTGTGAGCATGTAATAATACTTATAAATATTTGTTTAGTAAGTTTTTTTGAAACGGTGTGCCTACTTTTAACCATCACAACACACTATTTATCTTTTACTAATAGACAATGTAGCAACTTAACCCATATTCTTTAAACAATCACAATATCATGAACAAGAAATCACTTATGCTCTTTGTCTAGTTCTACATAGATAAATTTGGATGCTACATTTTATCTTTATTAAGAATATATATAAGTCATTATATTATCATGTTGTGTCTGTGAGATGAAAAAAATTCTATGATATTAATGATAAGCAAAAGTCATCAATAATTATTACATTCAATGTCATTAATCAAAATATAACCTTATTATTTCCCATTTCTATGTTTTTAACGATTTCCAAGATAAAAAATAAGGGTAAAATTAGAAAATGTTTAAGAATTAAATATATTTAGACATTTATATTAAATGATGTGTTTTTTTATAAAATTACTTATATATGAGACCGGAGGGAGTACTCCTTTATTTATGTTTAATATTATTTTATTATTAACATTAGTGACGTACTCATGTGTGAGCATGTAATAATACTTATAAATATTTGTTGAGTAAGTTTTTTTAAACTGTAAGCCTACTTTTAACCATCACAACACACTATTTATCTTTTACTAATAGACAATGTTGCAGCTTAACCCATATTCTTTAAACAATCACAATATCATGAACAACAAATCACTAATGCTCTATATCTAGTTCTACATAGATAAATTTGGATGCTACATTTTATCTTTACTCAGAATATATATAAGTCATTATATTATCATGTTGTGTCTGTGAGATAAAAAAATTCTATGATATTAATGATAATCAAAAGTCATCAATAATTATTACATACAATGTCATTAATCAAAATATAACCTTATTATTTCCCATTTCTATGTTTTTAACGATTTCCAAGATAAAAAATAAGGGTAAAATTAGAAAATGTTTAAGAATTAAATATATTTAGACATTTTTATTAAATGATGTGTTTTTTTATAAAATTACTTATATATGAGACCGGAGGGAGTACTCCTTTATTTATGTTTAATATTATTTTATTATTAACATTAGTGACATACTCATGTGTGAGCATGTAATAATACTTATAAATATTTGTTGAGTAAGTTTTTTTAAACTGTAAGCCTACTTTTAACCATCACAACACACTATTTATCTTTTACTAATAGACAATGTTACAGCTTAACCCATATTCTTTAAACAATCACAATATCATGAACAACAAATCACTAATGCTCTATATCTAGTTCTACATAGATAAATTTGGATGCTACATTTTATCTTTATTCAAAATATATATAAGTCATTATATTATCATGTTGTGTCTGTGAGATAAAAAAATTCTATGATATTAATGATAATCAAAAGTCATCAATAATTATTACATTCAATGTCATTAATCAAAATATAACCTTATTTTTTCCCATTTCTATATTTTTAATGATTTCCAAGATAAAAAATAAGGGTAAAATAAGAAAATGTTTAAGAATTAAATATATTTAGACATTTTTATTAAATGATGTGTTTTTTTATAAAATTACTTATATATGAGACCAGAGGGAGTACTCCTTTATTTATGTTTAATATTATTTTATTATTAACATTAGTGAAAAACTCATGTGTGAGCATGTAATAATACTTATAAATATTTGTTTAGTAAGTTTTTTTGAAACGGTGTGCCTACTTTTAACCATCACAACACACTATTTATCTTTTACTAATAGACAATGTTGCAACTTAACCCATATTCTTTAAACAATCACAATATCATGAACAAGAAATCACTTATGCTCTTTGTCTAGTTCTACATAGATAAATTTGGATGCTACATTTTATCTTTATTAAGAATATATATAAGTCATTATATTATCATGTTGTGTCTGTGAGATAAAAAAATTCTATGATATTAATGATAAGCAAAAGTCATCAATAATTATTACATTCAATGTCATTAATCAAAATATAACCTTATTATTTCCCATTTCTATGTTTTTAACGATTTCCAAGATAAAAAATAAGGGTAAAATAAGAAAATGTTTAAGAATTAAATATATTTAGACATTTTTATTAAATGATGTGTTTTTTTATAAAATTACTTATATATGAGACCGGAGGGAGTACTTCTTTATTTATGTTTAATATTATTTTATTATTAACATTAGTGACATACTCATGTGTGAGCATGTAATAATACTTATAAATATTTGTTGAGTAAGTTTTTTTAAACTGTAAGCCTACTTTTAACCATCACAACACACTATTTATCTTTTACTAATAGACAATGTTACAGCTTAACCCATATTCTTTAAACAATCACAATATCATGAACAACAAATCACTAATGCTCTATATCTAGTTCTACATAGATAAATTTGGATGCTACATTTTATCTTTATTCAGAATATATATAAGTCATTATATTATCATGTTGTGTCTGTGAGATAAAAAAATTATATGATATTAATGATAATCAAAAGTCATCAATAATTATTACATTCAATGTCATTAATCAAAATATAACCTTATTTTTTCCCATTTCTATATTTTTAATGATTTCCAAGATAAAAAATAAGGGTAAAATAAGAAAATGTTTAAGAATTAAATATATTTAGACATTTTTATTAAATGATGTGTTTTTTTATAAAATTACTTATATATGAGACCGGAGGGAGTACTTCTTTATTTATGTTTAATATTATTTTATTATTAACATTAGTGACATACTCATGTGTGAGCATGTAATAATACTTATAAATATTTGTTGAGTAAGTTTTTTTAAACTGTAAGCCTACTTTTAACCATCACAACACACTATTTATCTTTTACTAATAGACAATGTTACAGCTTAACCCATATTCTTTAAACAATCACAATATCATGAACAACAAATCACTAATGCTCTATATCTAGTTCTACATAGATAAATTTGGATGCTACATTTTATCTTTATTCAGAATATATATAAGTCATTATATTATCATGTTGTGTCTGTGAGATAAAAAAATTCTATGATATTAATGATAATCAAAAGTCATCAATAATTATTACATTCAATGTCATTAATCAAAATATAACCTTATTTTTTCCCATTTCTATATTTTTAATGATTTCCAAGATAAAAAATAAGGGTAAAATAAGAAAATGTTTAAGAATTAAATATATTTAGACATTTTTATTAAATGATGTGTTTTTTTATAAAATTACTTATATATGAGACCAGAGGGAGTACTCCTTTATTTATGTTTAATATTATTTTATTATTAACATTAGTGAAAAACTCATGTGTGAGCATGTAATAATACTTATAAATATTTGTTTAGTAAGTTTTTTTGAAACGGTGTGCCTACTTTTAACCATCACAACACACTATTTATCTTTTACTAATAGACAATGTTGCAACTTAACCCATATTCTTTAAACAATCACAATATCATGAACAAGAAATCACTTATGCTCTTTGTCTAGTTCTACATAGATAAATTTGGATGCTACATTTTATCTTTATTAAGAATATATATAAGTCATTATATTATCATGTTGTGTCTGTGAGATGAAAAAAATTCTATGATATTAATGATAAGCAAAAGTCATCAATAATTATTACATTCAATGTCATTAATCAAAATATAACCTTATTATTTCCCATTTCTATGTTTTTAACGATTTCCAAGATAAAAAATAAGGGTAAAATTAGAAAATGTTTAAGAATTAAATATATTTAGACATTTTTATTAAATGATGTGTTTTTTTATAAAATTACTTATATATGAGACCGGAGGGAGTACTCCTTTATTTATGTTTAATATTATTTTATTATTAACATTAGTGACATACTCATGTGTGAGCATGTAATAATACTTATAAATATTTGTTGAGTAAGTTTTTTTAAACTGTAAGCCTACTTTTAACCATCACAACACACTATTTATCTTTTACTAATAGACAATGTTACAGCTTAACCCATATTCTTTAAACAATCACAATATCATGAACAACAAATCACTAATGCTCTATATCTAGTTCTACATAGATAAATTTGGATGCTACATTTTATCTTTATTCAGAATATATATAAGTCATTATATTATCATGTTGTGTCTGTGAGATAAAAAAATTATATGATATTAATGATAATCAAAAGTCATCAATAATTATTACATTCAATGTCATTAATCAAAATATAACCTTATTTTTTCCCATTTCTATATTTTTAATGATTTCCAAGATAAAAAATAAGGGTAAAATAAGAAAATGTTTAAGAATTAAATATATTTAGACATTTTTATTAAATGATGTGTTTTTTTATAAAATTACTTATATATGAGACCGGAGGGAGTACTTCTTTATTTATGTTTAATATTATTTTATTATTAACATTAGTGACATACTCATGTGTGAGCATGTAATAATACTTATAAATATTTGTTGAGTAAGTTTTTTTAAACTGTAAGCCTACTTTTAACCATCACAACACACTATTTATCTTTTACTAATAGACAATGTTACAGCTTAACCCATATTCTTTAAACAATCACAATATCATGAACAACAAATCACTAATGCTCTATATCTAGTTCTACATAGATAAATTTGGATGCTACATTTTATCTTTATTCAGAATATATATAAGTCATTATATTATCATGTTGTGTCTGTGAGATAAAAAAATTCTATGATATTAATGATAATCAAAAGTCATCAATAATTATTACATTCAATGTCATTAATCAAAATATAACCTTATTTTTTCCCATTTCTATATTTTTAATGATTTCCAAGATAAAAAATAAGGGTAAAATAAGAAAATGTTTAAGAATTAAATGTATTTAGACATTTTTATTAAATGATGTGTTTTTTTATAAAATTACTTATATATGAGACCAGAGGGAGTACTCCTTTATTTATGTTTAATATTATTTTATTATTAACATTAGTGAAAAACTCATGTGTGAGCATGTAATAATACTTATAAATATTTGTTTAGTAAGTTTTTTTGAAACGGTGTGCCTACTTTTAACCATCACAACACACTATTTATCTTTTACTAATAGACAATGTTGCAACTTAACCCATATTCTTTAAACAATCACAATATCATGAACAAGAAATCACTTATGCTCTTTGTCTAGTTCTACATAGATAAATTTGGATGCTACATTTTATCTTTATTAAGAATATATATAAGTCATTATATTATCATGTTGTGTCTGTGAGATGAAAAAAATTCTATGATATTAATGATAAGCAAAAGTCATCAATAATTATTACATTCAATGTCATTAATCAAAATATAACCTTATTATTTCCCATTTCTATGTTTTTAACGATTTCCAAGATAAAAAATAAGGGTAAAATTAGAAAATGTTTAAGAATTAAATATATTTAGACATTTATATTAAATGATGTGTTTTTTTATAAAATTACTTATATATGAGACCGGAGGGAGTACTCCTTTATTTATGTTTAATATTATTTTATTATTAACATTAGTGACATACTCATGTGTGAGCATGTAATAATACTTATAAATATTTGTTGAGTAAGTTTTTTTAAACTGTAAGCCTACTTTTAACCATCACAACACACTATTTATCTTTTACTAATAGACAATGTTGCAGCTTAACCCATATTCTTTAAACAATCACAATATCATGAACAACAAATCACTAATGCTCTATATCTAGTTCTACATAGATAAATTTGGATGCTACATTTTATCTTTACTCAGAATATATATAAGTCATTATATTATCATGTTGTGTCTGTGAGATAAAAAAATTCTATGATATTAATGATAATCAAAAGTCATCAATAATTATTACATACAATGTCATTAATCAAAATATAACCTTATTATTTCCCATTTCTATGTTTTTAACGATTTCCAAGATAAAAAATAAGGGTAAAATTAGAAAATGTTTAAGAATTAAATATATTTAGACATTTTTATTAAATGATGTGTTTTTTTATAAAATTACTTATATATGAGACCGGAGGGAGTACTCCTTTATTTATGTTTAATATTATTTTATTATTAACATTAGTGACATACTCATGTGTGAGCATGTAATAATACTTATAAATATTTGTTGAGTAAGTTTTTTTAAACTGTAAGCCTACTTTTAACCATGACAACACACTATTTATCTTTTACTAATAGACAATGTTACAGCTTAACCCATATTCTTTAAACAATCACAATATCATGAACAACAAATCACTAATGCTCTATATCTAGTTCTACATAGATAAATTTGGATGCTACATTTTATCTTTATTCAAAATATATATAAGTCATTATATTATCATGTTGTGTCTGTGAGATAAAAAAATTCTATGATATTAATGATAATCAAAAGTCATCAATAATTATTACATTCAATGTCATTAATCAAAATATAACCTTATTTTTTCCCATTTCTATATTTTTAATGATTTCCAAGATAAAAAATAAGGGTAAAATAAGAAAATGTTTAAGAATTAAATATATTTAGACATTTTTATTAAATGATGTGTTTTTTTATAAAATTACTTATATATGAGACCAGAGGGAGTACTCCTTTATTTATGTTTAATATTATTTTATTATTAACATTAGTGAAAAACTCATGTGTGAGCATGTAATAATACTTATAAATATTTGTTTAGTAAGTTTTTTTGAAACGGTGTGCCTACTTTTAACCATCACAACACACTATTTATCTTTTACTAATAGACAATGTTGCAACTTAACCCATATTCTTTAAACAATCACAATATCATGAACAAGAAATCACTTATGCTCTTTGTCTAGTTCTACATAGATAAATTTGGATGCTACATTTTATCTTTATTAAGAATATATATAAGTCATTATATTATCATGTTGTGTCTGTGAGATAAAAAAATTCTATGATATTAATGATAAGCAAAAGTCATCAATAATTATTACATTCAATGTCATTAATCAAAATATAACCTTATTATTTCCCATTTCTATGTTTTTAACGATTTCCAAGATAAAAAATAAGGGTAAAATAAGAAAATGTTTAAGAATTAAATATATTTAGACATTTTTATTAAATGATGTGTTTTTTTATAAAATTACTTATATATGAGACCAGAGGGAGTACTCCTTTATTTATGTTTAATATTATTTTATTATTAACATTAGTGAAAAACTCATGTGTGAGCATGTAATAATACTTATAAATATTTGTTTAGTAAGTTTTTTTGAAACGGTGTGCCTACTTTTAACCATCACAACACACTATTTATCTTTTACTAATAGACAATGTTGCAACTTAACCCATATTCTTTAAACAATCACAATATCATGAACAAGAAATCACTTATGCTCTTTGTCTAGTTCTACATAGATAAATTTGGATGCTACATTTTATCTTTATTAAGAATATATATAAGTCATTATATTATCATGTTGTGTCTGTGAGATGAAAAAAATTCTATGATATTAATGATAAGCAAAAGTCATCAATAATTATTACATTCAATGTCATTAATCAAAATATAACCTTATTATTTCCCATTTCTATGTTTTTAACGATTTCCAAGATAAAAAATAAGGGTAAAATTAGAAAATGTTTAAGAATTAAATATATTTAGACATTTATATTAAATGATGTGTTTTTTTATAAAATTACTTATATATGAGACCGGAGGGAGTACTCCTTTATTTATGTTTAATATTATTTTATTATTAACATTAGTGACATACTCATGTGTGAGCATGTAATAATACTTATAAATATTTGTTGAGTAAGTTTTTTTAAACTGTAAGCCTACTTTTAACCATCACAACACACTATTTATCTTTTACTAATAGACAATGTTGCAGCTTAACCCATATTCTTTAAACAATCACAATATCATGAACAACAAATCACTAATGCTCTATATCTAGTTCTACATAGATAAATTTGGATGCTACATTTTATCTTTACTCAGAATATATATAAGTCATTATATTATCATGTTGTGTCTGTGAGATAAAAAAATTCTATGATATTAATGATAATCAAAAGTCATCAATAATTATTACATACAATGTCATTAATCAAAATATAACCTTATTATTTCCCATTTCTATGTTTTTAACGATTTCCAAGATAAAAAATAAGGGTAAAATTAGAAAATGTTTAAGAATTAAATATATTTAGACATTTTTATTAAATGATGTGTTTTTTTATAAAAGTACTTATATATGAGACCGGAGGGAGTACTCCTTTATTTATGTTTAATATTATTTTATTATTAACATTAGTGACATACTCATGTGTGAGCATGTAATAATACTTATAAATATTTGTTGAGTAAGTTTTTTTAAACTGTAAGCCTACTTTTAACCATCACAACACACTATTTATCTTTTACTAATAGACAATGTTACAGCTTAACCCATATTCTTTAAACAATCACAATATCATGAACAACAAATCACTAATGCTCTATATCTAGTTCTACATAGATAAATTTGGATGCTACATTTTATCTTTATTCAGAATATATATAAGTCATTATATTATCATGTTGTGTCTGTGAGATAAAAAAATTCTATGATATTAATGATAATCAAAAGTCATCAATAATTATTACATTCAATGTCATTAATCAAAATATAACCTTATTTTTTGCCATTTCTATATTTTTAATGATTTCCAAGATAAAAAATAAGGGTAAAATAAGAAAATGTTTAAGAATTAAATATATTTAGACATTTTTATTAAATGATGTGTTTTTTTATAAAATTACTTATATATGAGACCAGAGGGAGTACTCCTTTATTTATGTTTAATATTATTTTATTATTAACATTAGTGAAAAACTCATGTGTGAGCATGTAATAATACTTATAAATATTTGTTTAGTAAGTTTTTTTGAAACGGTGTGCCTACTTTTAACCATCACAACACACTATTTATCTTTTACTAATAGACAATGTTGCAACTTAACCCATATTCTTTAAACAATCACAATATCATGAACAAGAAATCACTTATGCTCTTTGTCTAGTTCTACATAGATAAATTTGGATGCTACATTTTATCTTTATTAAGAATATATATAAGTCATTATATTATCATGTTGTGTCTGTGAGATAAAAAAATTCTATGATATTAATGATAAGCAAAAGTCATCAATAATTATTACATTCAATGTCATTAATCAAAATATAACCTTATTATTTCCCATTTCTATGTTTTTAACGATTTCCAAGATAAAAAATAAGGGTAAAATTAGAAAATGTTTAAGAATTAAATATATTTAGACATTTTTATTAAATGATGTGTTTTTTTATAAAATTACTTATATATGAGACCGGAGGGAGTACTCCTTTATTTATGTTTAATATTATTTTATTATTAACATTAGTGACATACTCATGTGTGAGCATGTAATAATACTTATAAATATTTGTTGAGTAAGTTTTTTTAAACTGTAAGCCTACTTTTAACCATCACAACACACTATTTATCTTTTACTAATAGACAATGTTGCAGCTTAACCCATATTCTTTAAACAATCACAATATCATGAACAACAAATCACTAATGCTCTATATCTAGTTCTACATAGATAAATTTGGATGCTACATTTTATCTTTACTCAGAATATATATAAGTCATTATATTATCATGTTGTGTCTGTGAGATAAAAAAATTCTATGATATTAATGATAATCAAAAGTCATCAATAATTATTACATACAATGTCATTAATCAAAATATAACCTTATTATTTCCCATTTCTATGTTTTTAACGATTTCCAAGATAAAAAATAAGGGTAAAATTAGAAAATGTTTAAGAATTAAATATATTTAGACATTTTTATTAAATGATATGTTTTTTTATAAAATTACTTATATATGAGACCGGAGGGAGTACTCCTTTATTTATGTTTAATATTATTTTATTATTAACATTAGTGAAAAACTCATGTGTGAGCATGTAATAATACTTATAAATATTTGTTTAGTAAGTTTTTTTGAAACGGTGTGCCTACTTTTAACCATCACAACACACTATTTATCTTTTACTAATAGACAATGTTGCAACTTAACCCATATTCTTTAAACAATCACAATATCATGAACAAGAAATCACTTATGCTCTTTGTCTAGTTCTACATAGATAAATTTGGATGCTACATTTTATCTTTATTAAGAATATATATAAGTCATTATATTATCATGTTGTGTCTGTGAGATAAAAAAATTCTATGATATTAATGATAAGCAAAAGTCATCAATAATTATTACATTCAATGTCATTAATCAAAATATAACCTTATTATTTCCCATTTCTATGTTTTTAACGATTTCCAAGATAAAAAATAAGGGTAAAATTAGAAAATGTTTAAGAATTAAATATATTTAGACATTTTTATTAAATGATGTGTTTTTTTATAAAATTACTTATATATGAGACCGGAGGGAGTACTCCTTTATTTATGTTTAATATTATTTTATTATTAACATTAGTGACATACTCATGTGTGAGCATGTAATAATACTTATAAATATTTGTTGAGTAAGTTTTTTTAAACTGTAAGCCTACTTTTAACCATCACAACACACTATTTATCTTTTACTAATAGACAATGTTGCAGCTTAACCCATATTCTTTAAACAATCACAATATCATGAACAACAAATCACTAATGCTCTATATCTAGTTCTACATAGATAAATTTGGATGCTACATTTTATCTTTACTCAGAATATATATAAGTCATTATATTATCATGTTGTGTCTGTGAGATAAAAAAATTCTATGATATTAATGATAATCAAAAGTCATCAATAATTATTACATACAATGTCATTAATCAAAATATAACCTTATTATTTCCCATTTCTATGTTTTTAACGATTTCCAAGATAAAAAATAAGGGTAAAATTAGAAAATGTTTAAGAATTAAATATATTTAGACATTTTTATTAAATGATGTGTTTTTTTATAAAATTACTTATATATGAGACCGGAGGGAGTACTCCTTTATTTATGTTTAATATTATTTTATTATTAACATTAGTGACATACTCATGTGTGAGCATGTAATAATACTTATAAATATTTGTTGAGTAAGTTTTTTTAAACTGTAAGCCTACTTTTAACCATCACAACACACTATTTATCTTTTACTAATAGACAATGTTACAGCTTAACCCATATTCTTTAAACAATCACAATATCATGAACAACAAATCACTAATGCTCTATATCTAGTTCTACATAGATAAATTTGGATGCTACATTTTATCTTTATTCAGAATATATATAAGTCATTATATTATCATGTTGTGTCTGTGAGATAAAAAAATTATATGATATTAATGATAATCAAAAGTCATCAATAATTATTACATTCAATGTCATTAATCAAAATATAACCTTATTTTTTCCCATTTCTATATTTTTAATGATTTCCAAGATAAAAAATAAGGGTAAAATAAGAAAATGTTTAAGAATTAAATATATTTAGACATTTTTATTAAATGATGTGTTTTTTTATAAAATTACTTATATATGAGACCGGAGGGAGTACTTCTTTATTTATGTTTAATATTATTTTATTATTAACATTAGTGACATACTCATGTGTGAGCATGTAATAATACTTATAAATATTTGTTGAGTAAGTTTTTTTAAACTGTAAGCCTACTTTTAACCATCACAACACACTATTTATCTTTTACTAATAGACAATGTTACAGCTTAACCCATATTCTTTAAACAATCACAATATCATGAACAACAAATCACTAATGCTCTATATCTAGTTCTACATAGATAAATTTGGATGCTACATTTTATCTTTATTCAGAATATATATAAGTCATTATATTATCATGTTGTGTCTGTGAGATAAAAAAATTCTATGATATTAATGATAATCAAAAGTCATCAATAATTATTACATTCAATGTCATTAATCAAAATATAACCTTATTTTTTCCCATTTCTATATTTTTAATGATTTCCAAGATAAAAAATAAGGGTAAAATAAGAAAATGTTTAAGAATTAAATATATTTAGACATTTTTATTAAATGATGTGTTTTTTTATAAAATTACTTATATATGAGACCAGAGGGAGTACTCCTTTATTTATGTTTAATATTATTTTATTATTAACATTAGTGAAAAACTCATGTGTGAGCATGTAATAATACTTATAAATATTTGTTTAGTAAGTTTTTTTGAAACGGTGTGCCTACTTTTAACCATCACAACACACTATTTATCTTTTACTAATAGACAATGTTGCAACATAACCCATATTCTTTAAACAATCACAATATCATGAACAAGAAATCACTTATGCTCTTTGTCTAGTTCTACATAGATAAATTTGGATGCTACATTTTATCTTTATTAAGAATATATATAAGTCATTATATTATCATGTTGTGTCTGTGAGATGAAAAAAATTCTATGATATTAATGATAAGCAAAAGTCATCAATAATTATTACATTCAATGTCATTAATCAAAATATAACCTTATTATTTCCCATTTCTATGTTTTTAACGATTTCCAAGATAAAAAATAAGGGTAAAATTAGAAAATGTTTAAGAATTAAATATATTTAGACATTTATATTAAATGATGTGTTTTTTTATAAAATTACTTATATATGAGACCGGAGGGAGTACTCCTTTATTTATGTTTAATATTATTTTATTATTAACATTAGTGACATACTCATGTGTGAGCATGTAATAATACTTATAAATATTTGTTGAGTAAGTTTTTTTAAACTGTAAGCCTACTTTTAACCATCACAACACACTATTTATCTTTTACTAATAGACAATGTTGCAGCTTAACCCATATTCTTTAAACAATCACAATATCATGAACAACAAATCACTAATGCTCTATATCTAGTTCTACATAGATAAATTTGGATGCTACATTTTATCTTTACTCAGAATATATATAAGTCATTATATTATCATGTTGTGTCTGTGAGATAAAAAAATTCTATGATATTAATGATAATCAAAAGTCATCAATAATTATTACATACAATGTCATTAATCAAAATATAACCTTATTATTTCCCATTTCTATGTTTTTAACGATTTCCAAGATAAAAAATAAGGGTAAAATTAGAAAATGTTTAAGAATTAAATATATTTAGACATTTTTATTAAATGATGTGTTTTTTTATAAAATTACTTATATATGAGACCGGAGGGAGTACTCCTTTATTTATGTTTAATATTATTTTATTATTAACATTAGTGACATACTCATGTGTGAGCATGTAATAATACTTATAAATATTTGTTGAGTAAGTTTTTTTAAACTGTAAGCCTACTTTTAACCATGACAACACACTATTTATCTTTTACTAATAGACAATGTTACAGCTTAACCCATATTCTTTAAACAATCACAATATCATGAACAACAAATCACTAATGCTCTATATCTAGTTCTACATAGATAAATTTGGATGCTACATTTTATCTTTATTCAAAATATATATAAGTCATTATATTATCATGTTGTGTCTGTGAGATAAAAAAATTCTATGATATTAATGATAATCAAAAGTCATCAATAATTATTACATTCAATGTCATTAATCAAAATATAACCTTATTTTTTCCCATTTCTATATTTTTAATGATTTCCAAGATAAAAAATAAGGGTAAAATAAGAAAATGTTTAAGAATTAAATATATTTAGACATTTTTATTAAATGATGTGTTTTTTTATAAAATTACTTATATATGAGACCAGAGGGAGTACTCCTTTATTTATGTTTAATATTATTTTATTATTAACATTAGTGAAAAACTCATGTGTGAGCATGTAATAATACTTATAAATATTTGTTTAGTAAGTTTTTTTGAAACGGTGTGCCTACTTTTAACCATCACAACACACTATTTATCTTTTACTAATAGACAATGTTGCAACTTAACCCATATTCTTTAAACAATCACAATATCATGAACAAGAAATCACTTATGCTCTTTGTCTAGTTCTACATAGATAAATTTGGATGCTACATTTTATCTTTATTAAGAATATATATAAGTCATTATATTATCATGTTGTGTCTGTGAGATAAAAAAATTCTATGATATTAATGATAAGCAAAAGTCATCAATAATTATTACATTCAATGTCATTAATCAAAATATAACCTTATTATTTCCCATTTCTATGTTTTTAACGATTTCCAAGATAAAAAATAAGGGTAAAATAAGAAAATGTTTAAGAATTAAATATATTTAGACATTTTTATTAAATGATGTGTTTTTTTATAAAATTACTTATATATGAGACCAGAGGGAGTACTCCTTTATTTATGTTTAATATTATTTTATTATTAACATTAGTGAAAAACTCATGTGTGAGCATGTAATAATACTTATAAATATTTGTTTAGTAAGTTTTTTTGAAACGGTGTGCCTACTTTTAACCATCACAACACACTATTTATCTTTTACTAATAGACAATGTTGCAACTTAACCCATATTCTTTAAACAATCACAATATCATGAACAAGAAATCACTTATGCTCTTTGTCTAGTTCTACATAGATAAATTTGGATGCTACATTTTATCTTTATTAAGAATATATATAAGTCATTATATTATCATGTTGTGTCTGTGAGATGAAAAAAATTCTATGATATTAATGATAAGCAAAAGTCATCAATAATTATTACATTCAATGTCATTAATCAAAATATAACCTTATTATTTCCCATTTCTATGTTTTTAACGATTTCCAAGATAAAAAATAAGGGTAAAATTAGAAAATGTTTAAGAATTAAATATATTTAGACATTTATATTAAATGATGTGTTTTTTTATAAAATTACTTATATATGAGACCGGAGGGAGTACTCCTTTATTTATGTTTAATATTATTTTATTATTAACATTAGTGACATACTCATGTGTGAGCATGTAATAATACTTATAAATATTTGTTGAGTAAGTTTTTTTAAACTGTAAGCCTACTTTTAACCATCACAACACACTATTTATCTTTTACTAATAGACAATGTTGCAGCTTAACCCATATTCTTTAAACAATCACAATATCATGAACAACAAATCACTAATGCTCTATATCTAGTTCTACATAGATAAATTTGGATGCTACATTTTATCTTTACTCAGAATATATATAAGTCATTATATTATCATGTTGTGTCTGTGAGATAAAAAAATTCTATGATATTAATGATAATCAAAAGTCATCAATAATTATTACATACAATGTCATTAATCAAAATATAACCTTATTATTTCCCATTTCTATGTTTTTAACGATTTCCAAGATAAAAAATAAGGGTAAAATTAGAAAATGTTTAAGAATTAAATATATTTAGACATTTTTATTAAATGATGTGTTTTTTTATAAAAGTACTTATATATGAGACCGGAGGGAGTACTCCTTTATTTATGTTTAATATTATTTTATTATTAACATTAGTGACATACTCATGTGTGAGCATGTAATAATACTTATAAATATTTGTTGAGTAAGTTTTTTTAAACTGTAAGCCTACTTTTAACCATCACAACACACTATTTATCTTTTACTAATAGACAATGTTACAGCTTAACCCATATTCTTTAAACAATCACAATATCATGAACAACAAATCACTAATGCTCTATATCTAGTTCTACATAGATAAATTTGGATGCTACATTTTATCTTTATTCAGAATATATATAAGTCATTATATTATCATGTTGTGTCTGTGAGATAAAAAAATTCTATGATATTAATGATAATCAAAAGTCATCAATAATTATTACATTCAATGTCATTAATCAAAATATAACCTTATTTTTTGCCATTTCTATATTTTTAATGATTTCCAAGATAAAAAATAAGGGTAAAATAAGAAAATGTTTAAGAATTAAATATATTTAGACATTTTTATTAAATGATGTGTTTTTTTATAAAATTACTTATATATGAGACCAGAGGGAGTACTCCTTTATTTATGTTTAATATTATTTTATTATTAACATTAGTGAAAAACTCATGTGTGAGCATGTAATAATACTTATAAATATTTGTTTAGTAAGTTTTTTTGAAACGGTGTGCCTACTTTTAACCATCACAACACACTATTTATCTTTTACTAATAGACAATGTTGCAACTTAACCCATATTCTTTAAACAATCACAATATCATGAACAAGAAATCACTTATGCTCTTTGTCTAGTTCTACATAGATAAATTTGGATGCTACATTTTATCTTTATTAAGAATATATATAAGTCATTATATTATCATGTTGTGTCTGTGAGATAAAAAAATTCTATGATATTAATGATAAGCAAAAGTCATCAATAATTATTACATTCAATGTCATTAATCAAAATATAACCTTATTATTTCCCATTTCTATGTTTTTAACGATTTCCAAGATAAAAAATAAGGGTAAAATTAGAAAATGTTTAAGAATTAAATATATTTAGACATTTTTATTAAATGATGTGTTTTTTTATAAAATTACTTATATATGAGACCGGAGGGAGTACTCCTTTATTTATGTTTAATATTATTTTATTATTAACATTAGTGACATACTCATGTGTGAGCATGTAATAATACTTATAAATATTTGTTGAGTAAGTTTTTTTAAACTGTAAGCCTACTTTTAACCATCACAACACACTATTTATCTTTTACTAATAGACAATGTTGCAGCTTAACCCATATTCTTTAAACAATCACAATATCATGAACAACAAATCACTAATGCTCTATATCTAGTTCTACATAGATAAATTTGGATGCTACATTTTATCTTTACTCAGAATATATATAAGTCATTATATTATCATGTTGTGTCTGTGAGATAAAAAAATTCTATGATATTAATGATAATCAAAAGTCATCAATAATTATTACATACAATGTCATTAATCAAAATATAACCTTATTATTTCCCATTTCTATGTTTTTAACGATTTCCAAGATAAAAAATAAGGGTAAAATTAGAAAATGTTTAAGAATTAAATATATTTAGACATTTTTATTAAATGATATGTTTTTTTATAAAATTACTTATATATGAGACCGGAGGGAGTACTCCTTTATTTATGTTTAATATTATTTTATTATTAACATTAGTGAAAAACTCATGTGTGAGCATGTAATAATACTTATAAATATTTGTTTAGTAAGTTTTTTTTGAAACGGTGTGGCCTACTTTTAACCATCACAACACACTATTTATCTTTTACTAATAGACAATGTTGCAACTTAACCCATATTCTTTAAACAATCACAATATCATGAACAAGAAATCACTTATGCTCTTTGTCTAGTTCTACATAGATAAATTTGGATGCTACATTTTATCTTTATTAAGAATATATATAAGTCATTATATTATCATGTTGTGTCTGTGAGATAAAAAAATTCTATGATATTAATGATAAGCAAAAGTCATCAATAATTATTACATTCAATGTCATTAATCAAAATATAACCTTATTATTTCCCATTTCTATGTTTTTAACGATTTCCAAGATAAAAAATAAGGGTAAAATTAGAAAATGTTTAAGAATTAAATATATTTAGACATTTTTATTAAATGATGTGTTTTTTTATAAAATTACTTATATATGAGACCGGAGGGAGTACTCCTTTATTTATGTTTAATATTATTTTATTATTAACATTAGTGACATACTCATGTGTGAGCATGTAATAATACTTATAAATATTTGTTGAGTAAGTTTTTTTAAACTGTAAGCCTACTTTTAACCATCACAACACACTATTTATCTTTTACTAATAGACAATGTTGCAGCTTAACCCATATTCTTTAAACAATCACAATATCATGAACAACAAATCACTAATGCTCTATATCTAGTTCTACATAGATAAATTTGGATGCTACATTTTATCTTTACTCAGAATATATATAAGTCATTATATTATCATGTTGTGTCTGTGAGATAAAAAAATTCTATGATATTAATGATAATCAAAAGTCATCAATAATTATTACATACAATGTCATTAATCAAAATATAACCTTATTTTATCC
>CATIWC010000537.1:0-73297 GCA_948472305.1 Vicia faba | reverse complement strand
TATATATATATATATATATATAGTATAGTAATATATATATTATATATATATATATATATATATTATATATATATATATATATATAATATATATATATATATATATATGTGTATATATATATATATATATATATATATATATATATATATATATATATATATATATATATATATATATATATATATATATATATATATATATATATATAATATATATATATATATACATTTATATATATATATATATTATATATATATATATATATATATATATAATATATATATATATATATATATATATATATATATATATATATATATATATATATATATATATATATATATACATGTGTATATATATATATATATATATATATATATATATATATATATATATATATATATATATATATAATATATATATATATATATATATAATAATATATATATATATATATATATATATATATATATATATATATATATATATATATATATATATATATATATATATATATATATATATATATATATATATATATATATATATATATATATATATATATAGTATATATATATATATATATATATATATATATATATATATATACTCTTAATTTATTATATATTTAGAATAAAAATATAAAATATTACACTTTTATTTTTATTATTAAATATACTTAAAAAATACTTTTTCTAAATATATTTTATTTTTTCACATGTACTATTTTTTCTAAATATATTTTATTTTTTCACATGTACTATTTTATTTTTATTGTATATAAATAAAATAATTAATATATTTACTTTCTTAAAGAAAATTAGGGTTTTACCCTTAACTAAATAAAATTAATCTTTTTTATTTATTTCTTTATTTCTTACAATTAGATATTTTTACATACATAAATAAACAAAAACCTTTTTTGCATAATTCATATTATTTGATACATTTATTTATTTTGTTCATTTAAATATTGTCCATTTAATATTTACGCATTGGGATTCAATTTGGATGTAATAGTAAACTAGGGTTTATATTTATTGTCAAATACACCCCCATTCAAAGATTGTACCCCCATCCCCATAATCATGTTGTAATAGCTTAGACTTTTAATTCTCGCACTTTACGCTTTCAATTATGCCATGATTAGAGAATTAGGGTTTGTATGCAAAAATCCAAAATCAACAAGTAGCTTGACTTAATCAAAGACAAAAATGCATGAAAATCAAGCACAATGCACACTAGCACCCCTATGGTTACAATCCACTTGTTGCCTTAAAAATGGGCCATGTTATGCATGTTGGGTACTTTGGCAAAACAAAAACATAACAAAAGATCATAGTCACTCGATGACGCTATCTTGGTTGCCTAAACAAAATGATCAAAGTCCATCAAGAATTTGCCAAAAATACTAAACACAATTGCTATCATGGTCTATACGATGACCCGCGCCGATCCCGTTTAACATCCTAATACAAGGTTGTTCACCAAATGCAATGGTGAAACAACACTGTCAAAAGGGTTAAAAAAACATATAGGAAAGATCTTTGAGTAAAATAGGGTAGATAACTCTTAGTTACTTGATCAAAGCTTGCAAAAACATCCTTGCTATTTTCAAACACACTTCACAACACAATTTTCAAAACATTTCTCAAACCAAACTTTCAAACATTGAAATCTTTTCAAAAGACAAAAACACCTTTGTATACATTCAAACAAGAATCATTACAAAGGTTGCCACAACGATGGCCTCTTTTCAAACATCTTTCAAAACCACACACAAAGCACCACTTCAAACAATTGAAAAGCAAAAGCAAGTGATCTAAACAAGTAACTAAGAGCCCATGGATAACCGTGGATGAAAATGGTGCTTGCACCTTCCCTTTTCATAATCTACTCCCCGAACCCAAGAAAACATCTCAAAGGTCTTTCCTGTGCTTTTTGACCTTTCCTTAGGATAAAGTAAAAAGTCGGGTGGCGACTCTTGCTAAACCGAAACATTTGCGAACACAAACGCAAAATCTCAAGTCAGTTCTCCCACCGTATCACAGAACTGGCGACTCTGCTGGGGAAAATAACTAAAAGTGGAATAACCTTAGGGTTTAGATCACCTTTGCATGCTTATCTTGTTTTCTTTGATTGCTTTACACTTGGTTCTCTTATTTGGGCTTGAAATCCTCTACCCGGATTTGGGAAACATTCATAAGTAAATAGGAATACGCTGTGGAAACTGTGCGGGGTATACCGACATGGTTGAAGCAATAGCTATATTAGTGCGACATATTTGTGAGTACCGGTAGCCTTTGAGTCAATCAAAGAGAATATGGGGCCGCTGAGTGATGTCCATGAAGCACTAATGAACTCTTAGAACCTTACTTGACCATCTTGGCCTTTTTTAGGGGTAGTGAGATGACCGACTTTGGTGCAGTCCGAAGTTGGTAGATACTCGATACTACACTCATTGAGGGTTATTTTCTTGGAATATTTCGGTCGCCAGTTAAGTGGCTAAACTGAAACAATGAACACAGAAAATAATCTAGTGATATTGAGCTCCTTAGAACCCGATTACTATTTATAGGACAAGTTGAGCCAACAAACTTCAAGAGGGTACTTACCTATGAAACCTCATGCAAGCCTGAAACTAGGATCTTGTGTGACTTGTTTGTACATATGCTTGTGCATACATCATGAACATCATAAAGCAGCATATACATCCACTAACCAATTCAAGGGTTTGGATCTTCATCTTTGTTCCTGTTTTGTAGGTAATGGAATCTCTTGCAGGAAAACAATTCAGGTCAACTTTGTGAGAATCCCTCCTCAACTCAAGGAGCTTACTTCCAAGATTCCAGATAATTCTCTCTTCAGTGAAAGACATGGTAGACTTCTCAACTTGGTCAACTCCAACATTGAAGAAGACATGGTGAAAGTCCTCTTCCAGTTCTTTGACCACCTACACCACTGTTTTACATTCCCTGATTACCAACTAGTACCTACTTTGGAGGAATTTTCTCAACTCCTGAGGATTCCTATTCTTCATCAACTACCCTACAACGGTACGGAAAAAGAACCAAAGCCTGAAGATGTTGCTCAAGCCTTACACTTGCAACCATCTGATATCAAAGGTCATTGGGAAATCAGAAGTGGTGTCAAGGGTTTCTTGGCAAAGTTTCTGTTTGAGAAGGCACAAGACTGCTGGAATTCTCCAGATCTACAAGCCTTTGAGGAGATTGTGGCACTTCTTATCTATGGGTTGGTCTTGTTCCCAAACCCTGATCAGCTTATAGATGTGAATGCTGTCAAAATTTTCATATCTCGGAATCCTGTGCCTAGATTGCTTGAGGACATCCTACACTCATTTCACACACGAACAATGAGGAAAAGAGGTGTTCTCATGTGTTGTACTCCTCTTCTTGCAAGGTGGTTTATTTCTCACCTTCCCCAATCAGTTTTGAAGAATGAGCAGGGTTTAAGGTGGTCACAACCGTTGATGACCCTCACACATTCTGATGTTCATTGGTGTTCTCGGTCCAGAGAAAATGTCATCACCATTGATTGTTGTGGAGAATTCCCTAATGTCCCACTACTTGGCATTAGGGGAGGCATTACCTGCAACCCCAGTTTAGCTTTGAGAAAATTTGGGTATGCCCGAAGGGATGACCCTCATGATATGTTGATTCCTGACTTGGTTTTTGACTTTGACAATGATGCGCAAGGACTTCGACAAAGGTTTATCCGAGCTTGGAGAACACCCAACAAAGTGGATAGTAAGACACTGGGACACAAGAATTCCATCCCCCTTGAGCCTTATCTCAAGTGGGTACGAACCCGCACCCAGAGTCTTATGATGCCATACCCTCACATTCTCCCCGTGATCAAAGATCCTATTATGGAAGGAGAGGTTCCATACACCCTCCTACATCCAGACATGCCAACATCATTGGAAGAATTGCAAAGGAGTTGGATACAACTCAAGGAAGAGCGGAACACTTTTAAAACCAGCTTCTACGCTAGTGAGAAGAAGGTTTTGGAACTTACCCGCCTACTTCACGAAGAGGAGACTCTCAACACTTACATCGAACCAAAGAGGATGCGCAATGTCTTTTTACATTAAGAATTTTGTAATATTTTGCCCATAGGGCATTTATGTACTAACAAATTTCTTCTTATGACGTGTGTTCTTTTTGTTTGCAACAAATTTGAATTTCTAAATCCTTGAATGCATTACATGAATAACATATCATTCATCATATGCATAAACATGTCTTCATACCAGGTTTCCTTATCTTTCTGTTGTTTATTTCAGCAAGATGGATATAGAGCAGACGGTTGAAGATCTGCAAGCACATAATTCACAATTCCAACAACTCCTCATGACCTTAGCAAAGGGTCAAGAGGATCTTAAAGCACTGTTAGAGAAAGAGAAGGGACCAGAAAAGAATAAAAAGAAAAGAATTGGTGTGGCCACTATGGGAAGAATATTTGAGCATCAGGCTAGGAGAGTTCTAGAGTTCCCCTCGACGTCTGACGAAGGGGTTGGTAAAGGAAAGGGAGTTGCAATGCCCTCGGAATCTGAAGCCGAAGAAGAAGAAGAGGAAGAGGAAGAGGATGAAGATTACTCCGAACAGCAATAGCCTCCGGCGGATGATAAGTATAAAAATCTTGAGGATCGGTTGGCAGCCATGGAGTTGCAAAGGGTACCTGGGTTAGATTTCGAAGAACTAGGGTTGGTTGCTGGGATCGTCATTCCTCCCAAGTTCAAAGTACCTACATTTGCTAAATACGATGGTTTGTCCTGTCCAAAGATGCACTTGAGGTCCTACGTCAGAAAGATCCAACCTCACTCTTCTGATAAGGATCTTTGGGTCCACTTTTTTCAAGATAGTTTGTCGGGTACGCAATTAGACTGGTTCTATCAACTTGAGAGATCTGATGTTCATAACTGCGAAGATTTAGCTGTTGCTTTCTACCGACAATACCAATACAATGCAGATTTAGCGCCTACTCGTACTCAACTACAAAGTATGGGTATGGCCTCTAACGAGGGATTTAAGGAGTATGCCCAGAAGTGGCGGGATTTGGCTGGAAGGGTGCAGCCGCCGTTGTCGGATAGAGAGCTGGTTGATATGTTTTTGGGGACCTTGTCAGGTCCATTCTTCAATCACTTGATCGGGAGCTCATCTGCAGGGTTCACTGAATTAATTCTGACCGGTGAAAGGGTCGAAGCTGGCATTAAGAATGGTAAAATTCAGAAGGATGCCTCTGCTTCCTCTGCTATTAAGAAGACCTTCCCAACCAAGAAGGAAGTTTCTGCTATTCACACCCAGAGAAATCAAGGGAGAATGGAGCGCCGACCAGCGGTAGGGGCTGCGATGATCCAGAACTCCTCAGCCGATCAACCTCGAAGCAATCAACCTAGAGCTAACCAACAAAGGGTAGAAAGGCCACAATGGAAATTCACCCGGATCAATATTACACCGGCTCAGGTTCTCCCTCATTTGTTAAAGTTACACCTTATCAACTTGAAATAAGTGCCAAAAAACCCAAATACCTCTTCTCCCTATTATCATTCAAATGCAAAATGTGCATACCACTCGGACAGTGTAGGGAATGATACCAACAACTGTTGGGATCTTAAAAACAAGATCCAAGATTTGATAGAGGCCAAGGAGGTAGAGTTTGATGCCCCCGAAAAACCTACTGTGATATCCGCTCCTATGCCAAAACATGGTCATAATATCCATGCAATTGTGGAAGATCTTCATGTTATCGCTGTTGATGAATTAATGACCCCGTTGCCAATGATTAAAATGAATTTGTTGAAAGCCGGGATATTCCTAGGCTGCGAAAAAGATTGTTACTTCTGTTCAACCTTGCAATCCGACTGTCCACTGTTGAAATCAGGCATCCAATGCCTGATGGATACTCAAGAGATCCTCTTTCAAAAAACTCATGTTGCTACTATCACTCATGTTACTCCTATTGCCTTTGTTACTCCAATCAATGACATTGTTATAATCACCATTTCCGACAATCTTTCCAAGACCTGCAAAAGGCCTGTTAAGATTACGCCTGATCCTAAGTTTGTACCGCTGAAGATTACCATGCCGAGGCCTATCCCATATAAATCCAACAAGACGATACTATGGAATTACGGAGGAGAGATCTTCTACCATGGTGTCAAGCAGATCGAATCATCCGAAGAGAATTCCCATGAAGAAACTCCCGATATAGGGAATATTTCAGGGACAAGTAAGATAACTCGTAGCGGAAGAATCATCTCTCCGGAGATTGCTCCTCCACGGGCAGTCTTCGGACCCTCAAGAGCTTCTGTGCCTGTCAAGACATATGTGCAAAGTCCGGTTATTGAAGAAATTGTTACTCCCGAAATTGAACCCTCTGTTGTTACCACCGATAAAGGTAAGGGGATCCAAGAAGCGCTCGTCAGGACGAGGGCTCAGACTTTGGTTATCCCCGAGACCACCCAAAAAGAGATGGAGGAGATTTTAAAGATAATTAAGAGGAGCGACTATGATGTCATAGAGAAGCTAGGGAAAACCCCTTCAAAGATCTCCATGCTGGCTCTCTTACTCTGCTCCGAGGCTCATGCCAAATCCTTGATCAAATTTCTGAAGACGACACACGTGCCTCAAGAAACATCTGCGGACCAGTTTCAAGAGTGTGTGGCTAGCCTTACAGCCGATAATGGTCTTGGTTTCTCTGATGTTGATTTGACCCCTAAGGGAAGAAAGCATAATGATGCGCTGCATGTCTCGGTAGAGTGCAGAGGGACCACACTTGCTCATGTTTTGGTTGATACCGATTCATCTTTAAATGTTCTACCAAAGAAAGCATTAGACAGATTGGACTGTGAAGGTTTGACCCTAAAGCCCAGTAATATTATTGTTAGAGCCTTCGACGGTTCTAAGAGGATGGTTCACGGAGAAGTGGACATTCCAATCAAGGTGGGAACGGAAATTTTCAACTCTACATTTTATGTGATGGACATCCGTCCTTCATATTCATGCTTGTTGGGAAGGCCATGGATCCACCACGCTGGGGCAGTCACTTCTTCTCTACACCAGATGCTCAAGTACCCAGTTCATGGTAAGATTATAACAGTTCATGGTGAGGAGGAGTATATGATAAGCCACCTTAACTCTTTCCGCTACGTAGAGTTAGATGGTGAATTCATAGAAACACCTTTCCAACACTTTGAAGAGGTTTCTCCTGAAGTCGCGGTAGCAAAGACGATGACTGATGTGCCTATCATTACCAAGCCTGTGTCCCGGATGTCATCCCTTAAAGATGCAGAGGCTGTAGTCAAGGAAGGAGGAAGTACGGTGTGGGGTCAACTGCCTGATTTTTCTCACAAAACAGATAAGTTTTGATTGGGTTTCACTGCTGCTGGCCAGAAAGCTGTGCGTCGCTCTCGGGCTGGAGGACCACCCTTAAAAATCACTCACCATGGAGTTCATGCTTAGAAGATGATGATGAAGAAGGCAAATTTGAAGATTGGATCTTTCCAACCATCAAAGGGGGACTGAACAACTGGGAGGCGAAAGACTTCGTTCCCATTACTTTCATCAATCAGTAATTTATCTTTTGAACATTTATGTTGGTCTGTAATAACTTTTAAACAATTCGTACACTCTTTTCGCCTTATGCCTTACCCGGGGCATATAGGTCCATTTGTAAGGGTTTTGATTCTTCATTTTCATATGCCATTTTTAATGAATCATGGACGTTTTCATCTATAAACTTTTGTGTTCATTTTCTTTCCTTTTACATTTCATTTTGTTTAAGGATGTCTATCCCTTACACACACCCACACTCACAAATTGCAGGTACCCATCCACTCCGGATTCCATGGGTGACTATTATGCTTTGGCCTTCAGTGACTCTGAATATTTGGTCAATCATGCCGAGTACGAAGGTGATGAAGACTGTGAAGTGCCTGGAGAGTTAGCTAGACTTTTGCAACAAGAAGAAAGGGCTATTCTGCCCCATGAAGAGTTGTTAGAGACTATCAATTTGGGAACAGAGGAAGACATAAAAGAGGTTAAAGTGGGTGCCAACCTGGAGCCAAGTGTCAAAGAGCGCTTAGTTCAGCTGTTGAATGAATATGTTGAGATCTTTGCCTGGTCCTATGAAGACATGCCGGGACTAGATACAAATATTGTGGTTCACCGTCTCCCCACAAGAGAAGACTGTCCACCAATCAAACAGAAAGTCCGCCGAATGAGGCCCGATATGTATGAGAAGATCAAAGCTAAGGTGATGAAGCAGTTCAATGCTAGCTTTCTGGCTGTTACTTCCTATCAACAATGAGTTGCTAACATTGTGCCAGTGCCTAAGAAGGACGGCAAAGTCAGAATGTGTGTGGACTACAGAGACCTAAATAGGGATAGCCCTAAAGATGATTTTCCACTACCGCACATTGACATCTTGGTTGACAACACAACTCAACATAAGGTATTTTCCTTCATGGATGGATTCTCGGGATAGAACCAGATCAAAATGGCCCCCGAAGACATGGAGAAGACTACTTTTGTTACGCAGTGGGGTACCTTCTTCTATAAAGTGATGCCATTCGGACTGAAGAATGCTGGGGCAACCTATCAACGAGCCATGGTAGCTTTGTTTCATGACATGATACATCATGAGATTGAAGTCTACGTAGACGACATGATAGCCCGTTCACAAACAGAAGAAGAACACCTCGACCATCTACAAAAGTTGTTTGTCAGGTTAAAGGAATATAAGCTCAGACTGAACCCTAGCAAGTGAACTTTCGGAGTCAGGTTCGGTAAACTCTTAGGATTCATCGTCAGTAACAAAGGCATCGAGGTTGATCCTTCCAAAGTCAAAGCTATACAAGAAATGCCTGCCCCCCGCACTGAAAAGGAGGTCAGAGGTTTCTTGGGACGCTTAAACTACATTGTGAGGTTCATCTCTCACCTAACATCTACATGTGAGCCAATCTTCAAACTTTTGAAGAAAGATCAGGTGGTTGAATGGAATGATGATTGTCAAGTTTCTTTCGATAAGATCAGGGAGTATTTGCTGGAACCTCCTATCTTGATGCCACCCGTCGAAGGAAGGTCGTTAATCATGTATCTGACTGTTTTGGATAACTCAATGGGGTGCGTATTGGGCCAACATGACGAGTCTGGCCGAAAAGAGCATGCCATTTATTACCTTAGCAAAAAGTTTACCGACTGTGAGACCCGCTACTCACTGCTAGAGAAAACTTGCTGCGCTTTGGTATGGGCTGCTCGCCGGCTGAGGCAGTATATTTTGACACATACCACTTTGCTGATTTCCAAGATGGATCCAATCAAGTACATCTTCGAGAAGCCTGCTTTATCCGGAAGAATCGCTAGATGGCAGATGATCCTGACTGAGTATGATATCCAGTACATAACCCAAAAATCTATAAAGGGGAATGTACTAGCTGACCATCTAGCTCATCAAGCCGTCGAAGATTACCAATCTATGAGGTTCGACTTCCCTGACGAGGATATTATGACTTTGGACAACATTAAAGATAACGGACCGTATGACGGACCTGAACAAGGATCCCGATGGACCTTGTACTTTGATGGTGCTTCAAATGCACTTGGCAACGGTATCGGTGCAGTGCTTATCTCTCCAGAAGGTTTCCATACGCCTTTCACTGCTAGACTCTGCTCCAGCTGCACCAACAACATGGCCGAGTATGAAGCTTGTATCTTTGCTCTCAAGGATGCTATTGACTTGGGAATCAAATCTATGATTGTATTTGGGGACTCAACTTTGGTTATCAGTCAAATTAAAGGAGAGTGGGATACTAAACACCCTAACCTCATCCCTTACAAAGAACATGTCCTGACATTGTTGCGTCATTTCGAGCAGATTACCTTTGAGCACTTCCCGCGAGAAGAAAATCAGCTAGCGGACGCTCTGGCTACCATGTCTTCCATGTTTAAACTTAACTGGGATAACGAGGCACCTCAAATCACCATTGAACGAATGGAAGAACCAGCACATTGTCACGAGATTAATACCGAAGAAGTGGTGGACCGACCTTGGTTTCATGACGTCAAAAGGTATCTCGAAGCACAAGAATACCCTGAAGGAGCTTCAGTCAACAACAAAAAGTTCTTAAGGAGGTTCACTGCCAAGTTCTTTATGAGCAATGGTATCCTATATAAGTGCAATCTTGATTGTGTGCTACTCCGTTGTGTGGACAAGGTTGAAGCTGAGCAGATCATGGCTGAACTACATAATGGAACCTTTGGCACCCACTCGAGCGACCACATGATGGCTAAGAAATTTCTAAGGGCAGGCTACTACTGGTCTACCATGGAAGCTGATTGTCATCAACATTCCCGTACTTGTCATAAATGCCAAATCTATGCTGACAAGGTACATATTCCTCCAATTCATCTCAATGTCTTAACATCTCCTTGGCCATTCGCAATGTGGGGAATCAACATGATTGAAGAGATCAAGCCTACAGCACCCAATGGACACCGTTTCATCCTGGTGGCCATTGATTACTTTACCAAGTGGGTCGAAGCAGCTTCCTTCGCCTCCGTTACAAAGAATGTGGTTGCCTGCTTCATCAAGAAGAACCTCATATGCCGGTATGGTATCCCCGACAGGATCAATACGGACAACGGTACAAATTTGAACAATACTATGATCACCGCTCTATGCAAGCAGTTCAAGATTCAACATCACAATTCATCTCCATATCGGCCAAAGATGAACGGTGTTGTTGAAGCTGCGAACAAAAATATCAAGAAGATCATTCAAAAGATGACAGTCACCTACAAAGACTGGCATGAGATGTTACCGTTTGCTCTGCACGGGTACCGTACCATGGCACGCACTTCAACCGGGGCAACCCCCTTTTATTTGGTATACAGCATGGAAGCTGTTTTACCTATCGAGGTTCAGATTACCTCCTTAAGAATCGTGAAAGATGCTGGTTTGAGTGAAGACGATTGGATTCAGACCCGACTTGATCAACTTAACTTGATTGACGAAAAACGACTTACTGCTATTTGCCATGGTCAGGCGTATCAGAAACGTATGATCAAGGCCTTCAAAAAGAAAGTCAAGAGGCAAATATATCAAGTCGGAGATCTTGTAATCAAGCGAATCATCTTGCCGCAACGTGATCCCAGGGGAAAATGGACTCCTACTTACGAAGGACCGTTTGTGATCAAAAACATCTTTTCTGGTGGGGCAATGATTCTGACCACCATGGACGGTGATGACCTGCCGCACTCTGCGAACGTAGACATAGTCAAAAGATACTACGCATAAATGACCCGACAAGTTGAAAACCCGAAAGGGAAACTTGGGCAAAAATGGGCATCTTGGTGAATCGAAAACCCGAAAGGGCGATTCAGGAAAAAAATTAGGGATAAATAAAAAAAAATCTGTACACCCGGCAAGTTGAAAACCCGAAAGGGAGGCTTGGGAAAAAAAGGATTTCCCGGTGGATAGAAAACCCGAAAGGGCGGTCCAGGCAAAAGTTAGGGAATTAAAGCGTATGACTATGTCTCGTCGGATCACTTTAAGGACAATCTCTTCACGGACAAGCTCCAAGCTTCTGATCTATCCAATCATCTATGGACAAAGCAACGAATGGACAATATACTCAGAGTTGAGAAGGCTATAGCAGAATGGGAACCCCATGGAATTATTACACACAACAATCTTTCTTTGAATAAATTTTTCTCATTTTCTATGACAACATTCTCTTACTAGGGTGTCTGTCTCCTGTGTACAAAATACTTACAAAGTTAATACAAAGATACTTCAAAGTGCAGAAACTTGCTTGCCTTTCCTTTCTTTTTACACTTGTGTTTTTTATTTGAAAATGTCCAATGATTTGTTAAAAGAGCATACACATTTGAATATAATCACTGCTTACAAATAAAACGAAATGAGAAAGGATAATTACTGATAGGTTGAAAGTATAGGAAAACGCCTTTAGGCTATTCCAAAAGAAATCCCCTACAGTCGGTCATTCACATTCCTAGCGGAGTTAAGGTTCCATATCCCCAGCGGAGTTAGATACATATTGCCATCAGTACCAAGTTTCCAAACTCCATATCCACAGCGGAGCCAGAAAAATTTGAACTATAAATCCCCAGTGAAGACGAAGCTTTCTTCCCCAACGGATTCCAAGACTTCAACCATTAAACCACAGTGGAAATCATCCAGTTTCTCCAAAATTCCCCAGCAAGTTATCTTAAAACCTGAAAAACAATCAAATAAAAGTTAACTTTTATCCCCAACCATCCTTAAAACCCCAGTAGATTGGCATGCAACCCAAGCTCTTGAGAGTTCTCCAACAGGATAAACATTTCCCCCACAGAGTTATTTCCCAGCAGAACAAAGATTCTGGTTCTCATTTCTCCAGCTGAAGCCTCCCAGGTTTTAATTCCCCAGTAGAAATCATCAGAGTTGTCCTCATTTTCCCCAGAAAGTCATCCCCACAGAAGTTGTCAAAGTTTTTGATAATCCCCGCGAGTTGCCAAGGATTTTCAATCATCAGCAGTAGCCCAAAGGATTTCTCATATTCAGCAATCAAAGATTTTTGGAATCCCCAGCATCGGTCAAGGATTTACTTTCCCCAACAGCAGTCAAAGATTTCATTATCTCTAGCTATCAAGGATTTATTTTCCTCAGCAAGATAACTAATCAGCTTACATGCGCATACATTACATTCATGTATCATAAACATTGATAGAACACACTTTATTGCATCATACATTTCATGCAACATAACTTTGTGTTTTCAGCTAACATCTTACCATTTTCAGGATAAGATTAAAAGTTATCATTAACAACTATTCAAAGATTTCAAATACAGTACAGATACACTCCAAGACATGGAAGTCATTCTGCTACTCATTCAGATCTCTTATTTCAGATACAGTATGGATACACCCCCGACACGGCGGTCATTCTACTACTCCTTCAGACATCAGCAATCAGATACTGACTAGATACGCTCCAGACACGGAAGCCATTCTATCTCTCATTCAGATTCAAATATCAACTACAAGCTCAGATACACTCCAAGACATGTGTTTTACCCCAAAATTTGCCCTCCCATATTCTTCAAGAGTTGCCAAGATCATGGTTCAAAATCTCTCAAGGGTTGCACAGTCCAATTGCCTCATAACACAGTCAAAATTAGGGTTTTGGTTCTGGCAAAGAAAATGAGGTTTCCAAGGGTCCAATCAAGTCCCACATGCCTATAAACATTGTCAAGCATCCACATGTCAAGTTTCAAGACTGACAACATCAAATTGCACAGTCAAAAACCCTAAATGCTTCACAGTCAACTATAGGGGCAAAATGGTCATTTGACAGTCAAAAGTCAAAATTTTTGGTCAACATCTTATTTTGAAGCCACAAACATCATTTGATCAATCCTTGATCATGATTCTCAAAGCATGGCTCAAAAAGTCTCAAGATGCAAAAGTTTCTATTTTTGGACAGTTGAAAAAGTCAACTGCAAATTGACCAGGGCATAACTTCCTCATGGTTTATCAGAAAAATACCATCCAATTCTCATTTTTAAGGGGATGACATTTCCTACAACTCATCTTCACACTTCAAGTCCATGAAATGCTCTCACAAAAAGTTATCAATTTCAACATTATAGGTCATTTTCAAAAGTCAACAAAAGGGCACTTTAAGTCAAAGACCATAACTTGAGATTGGTAAATCAAAATGACATGGGACCAAAAGCATTGGTTAGAGGACTTCAAGACCTTTCCAAAATGTCCAAGAACATGATCATAGCTTCAAAATTGAGCAAGATATGCCTTGGAGAAGTTGGGAAATTTTTGGGAACTTTGAAAAGTCAACTTTGCTTCAAAAGCTTCAAAATTGCTAATGGGCCACAAATTCTTCCATGAATCATTACCCAAAGGCTATGCACGACCCATTAAGCTCAAAGGGATTTATTTTCTTATTTTTAATTAATTAAGTGAATTTTTATTCATATTAATTCATTTAATTAGATTTAAATATGAAAAAATATCAAATAATACTTTTCAAATCTTTTTGTGCAGCAAATTCACTCATTATGAGCTAAATATTTCATGTATCAATTAACAAGGCAATATCTTCCACAATTGGCAAGAGTTTCATGGCAAAAAGATTGAAAAAGATTGGATTTACATGATTGGAAATCAAATATCAAAATCATTAATTCATGGACCTTGGGCTTGGTTTTTTGACCTAATTCCATTCAGATACAAAGGCACAACAGAACCTAATGCTCATAGACACGAAAAACTGCTCAAAAGCTAAGAACCAAATTGCAAAATTTCCACCAAAAGTTGAAATCTGAAATCACAGTTAGAGGATAATTCAAAGCTTCTAAGGGATTCCAACACGTTGCCTAAGCATCCAGGAAGCTTTTGCAATCAAGAATCAATCAAAACGTGCCAAGAATCATAGAATACAGGCCATACGGTTTGCAAAAATTTCTTGAATTCTACATCATGATTCATGCACTTTTAATCATTTTTCTTGAGTGATTTATACTAATATTAACCTTCTGAAGCTAATGACATAACTCAATTGCATTATCAGGCCCTGTATCGTGATTCACCATTAACGTGTTTTAGGGTTTCAGAAGCTTCGAATTTGGGGTTCTCACATATGGAAAAATTGGCCCTTAAAACCTATGCCATTGAATTTGTGACCTCAAGACGAGACAAACCATGACCTCGCGCCCTTTTTATATTACAGCATGCTCTAATCGCTATTTTCTGGCCTTTGTTTTTGGGGGGGTTTAAAACCCCCGCTATTTGCTTATGTTGCAGGTATACAAACGAAGAAGAAGCCTGCGTGTCATTACAGGATAGGGGGATTCAAATACTGGCGCGTGATTTTTTTGTTTACAGCATTAACTAACGTTTTTGTATATTATGTTCTTTACCTATCCAAATAACAAACGCGTACAGCAGCTCAGTTGGTAGTGGACATGCGTTGCAAGCCTTGGGACCTGGGTTCGACTCCCAGGTCCCCCACATATTTCATATTTTTCTTCCTAATGTGCTTCCATGCAGTGTTCATCAAAAGGCTCACCATGCACGCTCACGCTCAGTCTTGCCACGCGCCCCTGATGATCAATCCAAGGGCCATTGGATGCAGTCCATGGTACACGCTAGTCAACCCACGTGCACTCAACCAGGAAAGGTCAAACAGGCTTCATGTTCTTGGGCCAAACCACTCCAATTTACCTCCTAAATGGGCCAGACACCCCCAATGTTTGTATTATATTTTTTTAACTTCCTTTTCTTTTCTTTTTTGTTTTAATTTGTTTTAATTGTTTTATTTAATTCACCAATAATTAATTTTCATAATAAAAAATCAGACACTAAAATATGTTAATTAATTTACTTATTAAATATTTTTGTAAATAAATGTTAAATAATTAATTTAGTAAATTAGGTTTTAAAACTTTAATCTTTTTCTTAATAAATTAAAATATGTAGAAATTAGGGTTTTTAACTTTTTCATCTTTTTTTTTATAAATAATTTTCTCATCATTATTATTGTTAATAATTACTAAATATTTTGTAAATAAACATGTACATTAATTATTTAGTAAATTAGGTTAAACTTTAATATTTTTCATTAATAATTAAAAACAACTTAGAATTAGGGTTTCTCTTGATTTTCAATTTTCTTTACTTTCATAAATACAAAAACCATAAAAAAACACTTCTTTTCTTTTATTAAATACTTAATTAACTTTTAATTCAATTTAATTTCAAAAGGGTCCAACGCCCTCGAACGTTCTATTTTTATTCTTTCGCGTTATTCTTATTTTCCTTTCGAATATTATGTAACTGCTCAAGGCTTGTAATAGTAACTAGGTTTTACTTTCCGCATTTTTTACCAAACGGGTCTTTGTAATTTGGCGATGTATAGACCCGCGCCTTGTAATAGCGTAGGATTTTACTTTCCGCATTTAAATTTCCGCACTTTTAAATTCTAATTGCATGAAAGAATGTATGGCCTAAATTAAAAACAAGCGTAGCTCACAATGCCATGAACAAAGAGAAATATTAAACTGAAAACACACAAATTCACACACCACTTCTAGGGTACGCCTCACTGTTGCCTTACCTTCGAAACGTGGTCGTCGAGTATAGGACATTTTAGTAAGTCCTTATGTCCATGATCAATGGCATAAGGGTAGCTTCTAAGGTGTCCTACTATTGCTCCGGTGACCACACTGTCCCTAAAACTCGAATTGACCCGAACACCTCCGACGGTGGTGCTACCTACCTCTCAATGGTGGGATGGCACTACCTTAAGGACATTTACACAGCCTAATTCCTTAGGGTAGGTAGATGACTCATAGATACTTGCTCTATTCAAAAACAAATCAAAACTCTTTTCACACCGACACTTTCAAAAAAGCTTTCAAAACAATTTTTCAAACACTCTTGAGGACTGATACAAGAGTCATTCTAGAATCTTTAAACGAAACTTTTTTCAAACCCACTCACAATTGAAAAGCAAACACTTTTGAAAACACAATGAGCAAGTATCTAAGAGCCCATGGATAACCATGGATAGAAAGGGTGCTAACACCTTCCCTTTCTATAAATCTACCTCCCGAACCGAGAAACTATCTCATAAGGAATTTTGCTGTGCTTTTGTCCTGTCCATGTTGGAGAAAATAAAAGACGGTGACGACTCTTGCTTACCGCGACATTTCGCGAACCAGCTTAAAAACAGTCAGTTCTATTTCCACCGATCACAGAACTAGCGACTTTGCTAGGGACTCTTATAAAGTGAGGTGTACCTTAGGACTAAGATCACTTATGTTTTCAATTGTTGTGCTTGTTTGCTTTATTATTATGGGCTGCATCGGAGTTACATAGATCCTAACCCGGATCTGGGGATACCCTGTTAGGTAGCATAAGCTGTGAGGGACATGTCCGGCGTAGACTGACACGGGTGAAGCAGTGGCTACGTTGGTGTGGCACCTTGGTCTGTACCGATATCCCTTGTGTCACAACGAGGAGAATATGGGTCTTCTGAGGAGTCATTAAGCACCAACCGACTTTAGAACCTTAAATGACCCAACTTGGCCAATAGAACAGTAGAAGTATGCTACGCCCATTGAGGCTAAACTCTCGTGATGGTTCTGGCCGCAAGAAAAGATTTTGATGCTGGAGTTATGACCGATTGGGGGTAGTCAGTGATATTGGGATCCTCTAGAACCCGGTTACTTCTGATAGGACAGGTCTTAACCAACAAACTGAAAGAGGGTAATACCTAGACCCCATGATGGCCTAAACTCTAAGGGCTTGTCTTGTGTGACTTGTGTGCCTTATCATGTTTGCCTTTGTGAATATTTGTGGTGTGCTTTATCATAACATCATGCCATCATAAACATTGCATGCATCCTGCATAAGGACTGACCATTTCAAAGACAAGAGGGTTTCACCTTTGCTCTGTTTTGTAGGACATCATGATGCCTATGCGAAGGAATACTATCCGGTTCAACTTTGTTCACCCACCTGAGTTGCTTGAAGAATTGGTTAGCAGAATTCCAAATACTACTTCCTTCATCCAGAGGCATGGTTCTCTTCTCAGTTTAGTCACTGCAAAATGGGACCAACAACTGATGAGTGTCCTGACACAGTTTTATGATCCCTTGTACAACTGCTTCACCTTTCAAGACTTCCAGCTGGTCCCTACCCTGGAAGAGTTCTCTGATTTACTTGGTATCCCTATCTTGGATCAGACTCCCTACACTGGTTGGGAAAAGACCTTTAGGCTTGAGGATATTGCTGCAGCTCTTCCTTTGACCCACAAGGAGGTAATGGACAACTGGGTGACTAGAAGCAAAGTTAAGGGTTTCTTGGCCAGGTTTCTAATTGGTAAGGCTAACAGTTTCTGGAATGACCTGGACTTTAGGGCGTATGAAGATATTCTGGCTCTCTTAATCTATGGTCTAGTTTTGTTTCCTAATCCTGATAACTTCATTAACGTCACTGCCATAAGGATCTTCATGTCTCGGAACCCTGTGCCCACTCTCTTGGGTGATATCCTGCAACAACTCTATGCTCGTACTGCCCGAATACGAGGAACTCTATGGTGCTGTATTCCCTTGTTAGTGAGGTGGTTTATTTCGCACCTCCCTAAGTTCGTGCTGAAGAACAAAGAAGGAAGAGGTTGGGCTCATAGGTTAATGTCTCTCACTGACAAGGACATCATTTGGACTTTCAGAGGTTTGGATGAGGTAGCTGTTATTGATCGTTGCGGAGAATATCCTAATGTTCCTTTGATTGGTACCCAAGGAGGGATCTCTTATAATCCATGTCTAGCTCTCCGTCAGTTTGGAAGAGCCAGAAGAGCAGGGCCTCATGAGATGTTGGTGCCTCACATCAGTTTTGAGTTTCAGGTAGATAGTGACGAGCTGCGTCGTAGGTTCATCAAGGCTTGGGACAGAATTCACAAAGCTGACCCACAAGAATTGGGACCAAAGACTTCTCTACCTATGGAAGCCTATTACAAATGGGTTCGCATCTGTGCTCAGAGGTTAGGTATGTCGTACGAAGCTGCCAGACCCATCATTCTTGAATATCCTGATAAGGTTGGGGCTCCTCCAACTGTTCTCCCTCCTCAGATACCTACTGATATTGAGACACTAAAGAGGTCTTGGGCGCAACTACGGGAAGAACGAGATTCTTATCGGGAAAAGTTCAACGAGCAGGAATTGAAGATCCAGAAGATGACAAAGCAATTGGAAAACGAGCGAGCCTTGAATGACTACATCCGTACTGAGAAGAGGAGACCATGGGATCAATGATGAACTTTGGATATTCTTTTATAGTTTTATTTCCCTTTTCAGTATTTTCATTTTATGTAACGCCTAAGGGCAACCTGTTGAACAATTTGAATTTCAAAGTTGAATCTAATGAAGTGTGTTCCTTTTTGTTTACAAAGTTGATTCCCGATTGTCTTTGAAAACATAAATCATACGCATTCCATTCATCATATGCATCACAGGTACTCTTCTTTTCAGGTTGCTTAATGTTCTTCGCTGTTTATTTCAGCATCATGAACCCTGAATCATCTACCGAGCAGTCCATCAAGGACCTTCAGGCTCAGAACGCCCAATTCCAAGAGCTGATCATGAGTTTGGCCCAAGGTCAGGAGGAACTGAAGGCCCTGCTGGTCAAGAAGAAGAAGAAGAGAACCGTACTATTCAACACTGGCCGGAGGTTTGGTAATGCACTGCAGAATGAGGTTGATCAAGCTGGTTCTTTTGTGGGAAAAGGCAGTCCCCAGGGGGGAAGAGTTCCTAGTCCGGTGGTCTCTGACAACGAGACTGATTTCAATGAGGAGCAGTATCCTCCAGCTAAAGACAAGTACAAGCAGTTGGAAGATCGTCTGAATGCCATGGAAATTCAACAAGTGCCTGGTTTGGATTTCGGAGACTTGGGTCTATCTTCTGGTGTGGTCATCCCACACAAGTTCAAAGTACCATCTTTCGCAAAGTATGACGGGGCGTCCTACCCTAAGCTACATCTCAGATCTTACGTGCGGAAGATTCAACCATACACTATGGACAAGAACTTGTGGATCCACTTCTTCCAGGAGAGTCTTTCAGGGACTCATCTCGAATGGTTCTATCAGCTGGATGGAACCAAGGTTCGTAACTGGGAGGAGTTGGCTACTGCTTTTTACAAGCAGTATCAGTATAATGCCGACCTCTCTCCTACACGTACCCAACTCCAGGGTATGTCGCTAGGATCGGGAGAAGGTTTTAAAGAGTATGCGCAGAAGTGGAGGGACCTGGATGGAAGGGTGCAGCCACCATTAAACGACCGTGAGATTGTAGACATGTTCTTGGGGACCCTATCCGGGCCGTTCTTTAATCATCTCATTGGCAATTCATCTGCAGGGTTCACAGATCTCATTCTGACTGGGGAAAGGATAAAAGCCGGGATGAAATCAGGGAAAATTCAGAAAGGTGCATCCTCAAGTTCTGAGAAGAAGCCTTTCAAAAAGGAAGCCAGTGCTGTGTATGGGCCTAGAAGGCAAAACAAACCAGAACGCCGCCAAGCTGTCAACGCGGTGGTGATTGCAAAGCCTGCTGCCGCTCCTCGGCAACCCAACCAACCAAGGGGTGAGAGACCCAGAAGAGAATATACTCGGCTCAGTATGACCTTGTCACAGATCTTGCCGCAACTGCTATCGACCAACTTGGTAACCGTCAGAGAAGCTCCGAAGGTTGTGAACACTACATCTCCGAAGTATAATCCCAATGCCCGCTGTGCTTATCACTCTGATAGCCCGGGGCATTCTACTGATGATTGCTGGGCCCTAAGGAATAAGGTTCAAGACCTTATTGATGCGAAGGAAATACAGTTTGAGGCACTTGAGAGGCCAAATGTGGTGACTGCTCCTATGCCCCAGCATGGAGTAAATGCTATTGAGGAAGACCTGTATGCCGTTTCCGTGGATGATGTTGCTACCCCTCTGTTGACTGTTAAGAGGAACCTGTTGCTGGCCGGTTTATTTCCGGGTTGTAGCAAGGGTTGCCTTATGTGTGTCGTTTCCCCTGCTGGTTGTCCGTTGCTGAAGTCAGGCATCCAAAGCCTGATGGATAGCAAGGAAATTTTGTTCAAGAAGACCGCTGTTCCTTTTGTTCCCGCTGAAGAAGTATCTGTCGTCACAATTTTCAACAATCCTACCAAGGCTCCCCCGAGGAAGCCAGTTAAAATCATATCCGTTGCACCCATTATCATTACTGTTCCGGGGCCCCTCCCCTATGAATCTGACAAGGCTGTCCCATGGCACTATGGGGCAGATGTATATGTACTTGGAGTGAAGCAGGAGTTCAACACCGGTACCAGTATCAGCAACATCACTGGTCCCGCCAAAGTTACTCGCAGTGGCAGGCTTTTCTCGCCTGACATTGCGCCGCCAGTTATCCGAAGACCTCTTATTATTACACCTGCAAGTGCGCCTGTCTCCACTTCTGATCCAGTTTCTACCCCTGCTGCCGAGTCATCTGACACTCGGGGTAAAGGGATTGATGATGTGCCTTCCCAGATGGAGGCACCAAAGACTGTCAATGTTGAAGCCTCCCAGCAAGAGATGGAGGAAATTCTTAAGATAATCAAGAAGAGCGACTTCAATGTCGTTGAACAGCTGGGACATACCCCCTCCAAGATCTTTATGCTATCATTGCTGCTATGCTCAGAGGCCCATGCCAAGGCCCTGATTTCATTTCTGAAGACGGCCCATGTGCCACAAGAGACATCTGCAGACCAATTTACTGATTGTGTGGCTAATCTGACCGCCGACAATGGTTTGGGTTTCTCGGATGCTGATCTTACCGCTAAGGGAAAGAATCACAATGATGCCCTGCATGTCTCCATTAAATGCAGGGGCACTACTCTTGCTCACGTGTTGGTGGACACCGGTTCTTCCCTGAATGTATTGCCCAAGAAGGCCCTGGACAGATTGGATTGTGAGGGCCTGGAGTTGAAGCCTAGCAACATCATTGTCCGAGCCTTTGACGGATCGAAGAGGATGGTTCATGGCGAGGTGGATATTCTAATTCGTGTTGGTTCCCAAGTATTTGATTCAACGTTCTATGTGATTGATATCCGTCCATCTTATTCCTGTTTGATGGGTCGACCTTGGATTCACAAGGCTGGGGTTGTGACCTCCACTCTACACTAGAAGCTCAAATACCCTGTCAGAGGGAAGATTGTTACTCTGCAGGGAGAGGAAGAATACATGGTTAGTCATCTGAATTCCTTCCGGTATATTGAGATGGACGGGGAGTTTATTGAAACCCCCTTTCAACATTTTGAGGAGGTGCCACAAACATTGGCATCAGCAGAAACCGTAAGTGAAGAAGACTTTCCTTTGAAGATGGCCTCCTTGAAGGACGCCCGAGCTGTAATTGAGAAAGGTGAATGTGCTAACTGGGGCAGACTCCCTGATTTTACTCCTAAAACTGACAAGTTTGGGCTGGGTTTTACTGCAGAGGCTCATAGGGCTGTACGCAAAGCTAGGATCGGAAGACCTCTCGTGTTCATCACCCACCCAGGAGTGAATGCTATTGAAGACGAAGTAGAAGAATCTGAGTTCAACAGCTGGATCTGCCCGACGACTGATGGTGGACTGACCAATTGGACTGCAAAAGATCACATACCTGTTACTTTTGTTACGCAGTAATGAATTCCTTTGTTTTTTATTTGTAATAAACAATAAATTGAAACTTTATGGCCCGGTGTCTTACCCGGGGCACCGTGGCTTCATTTGTGAGGGCTTATTACTTGTCATTTCCATATATCATGAATAAAGACATTGGACGTTTTTCGCATTTCAAATCTTGTGCTCCCTTTCTTTCTTTCCTTCTTTATATATTGCAAAACAGTTATATTTACACACACTCACTCATACAGGTTTCAATCCACTCTGGATCTCACTGGTAACGACTATGCTACTGCCAGTTATGACTTTGAAAATCCGATCAACTTAGCCGAAGAAGAAGGTGAAGATGATTGCGAAGTGCCTGGCGAGCTTGCAAGACTGTTACTCCAGGAAGAGAGGGCCATTCAGCCACATGAAGAGCCAGTGGAAGCGGTAAATCTGGGTACTGAGACAGATAGAAATGAGGTTAAGATTGGTGCCAATCTGGAGCTCAGCGTAAAACAACGGTTGGTTCAGATGTTACATGATTATGTGGAGATCTTTGCTTGGTCCTACGAAGACATGCCTGGGTTGGATACCGACATTTTGGTCCATCACTTGCCTACCAAGGAAGAATGCCCTCCGGTAAAACAAAAGGTCCGCCGTATGCGTACAGAGATGTCCGAGAAGATCAAAGCTGAGGTTATGAAGCAATTTGACGCCGGTTTTCTTGCAGTGACTTCTTACCCTCAGTGGGTTGCCAACGTGGTTCCGGTACCTAAGAAAGATGGTAAGGTCAGAATGTGTGTCGATTACAGGGATCTGAATAGGGCCAGCCCCAAGGAAGACTTCCCCCTACCTCACATTGATATTCTGGTTGACAATACTGCTCAGCACAAGGTGTTCTCCTTCATGGATGGTTTTTCAGGTTATAATAAGATCAAGATGGCTCCTGAAGACATGGAAAAGACTACCTTTGTTACTCAGCGGGGCACCTTCTGCTATAAGGTCATGCCATTCGGATTGAAAAATGTTGGGGCAACCTACCAACGTGCCATGGTTGTTTATTTCATGACATGATCCATCATGAGATGGAAGTATATGTCGACGATATGATTGCAAGGTCTCAAACTAAGGAGGAACACCTTGACCATTTACAGAAATTGTTTGACCGTCTGAAATTGTACAAGCTGAGGTTGAATCCAAACAAGTGCACATTTGGGGTAAGATCTGGAAAGTTGCTAGGCTTCGTCGTAAGTGACAAAGGTATTCAGGTGGACCCTGCCAAGGTTAAGGCCATACAAGAGATGCCAGTTCCCAAGACAGAGAAAGAGGTCCGAGGCTTTCTGGGACGTCTGAATTACATTGCACAATTCATCTCGCACCTAACAGCTACCTGTGAACCAATCTTCAAGTTGTTGAAGAAAGATCAGGTAGTACGTTGGAACGATGAATGTCAGGCTGATTTTGACAGAATCAAAGAGTATCTCCAAGAACCACCCATCCTTATGCCACCGGTTGAAGGGAGACCTCTAATACTATACTTGACGGTACTTGATAGCTCAATGGGGTGTGTGCTGGGGCAGCATGACGAGTGTGGCAGAAAAGAGCACGCCATTTATTACCTTAGCAAAAAGTTTACCGACTGTGAGACCCGATACTCACTGCTCGAGAAAACTTGCTGCGCTTTGGTATGGGCTGCTCGCCAGCTGAGACAGTATATGCTGACTCACACTACTCTGTTGATATCAAAGATGGATCCAATAAAGTACATATTCGAAAAGCCTGCTCTGTCTGGGAGAATAGCAAGATGGCAAATGATCTTGACAGAATACGACATCCAGTACACGACTCAGAAAGCTATCAAAGGAAGTGTATTGGCAGACCACTTGGCACACCAGGCAGTGGACGACTACCAGTCAATGAACTTTGAATTTCCTGACGAGAGCATCATGATAGTGACTGATTGTGAAGTACCTGGACCGGATGAAGGACCTGAGGAAGGATCCCGATGGTCTATCCACTTTGACGGAGCCTCCAACGCTTTGGGTAATGGTATTGGCGCTGTGATCATATCCCCTCAAGGCGCTCATACTCCACTTACTGCCCGACTATGTTTCAACTGCACCAACAACATGGCGGAGTATGAGGCGTGTATCATGGGTCTTCAAGCTGCGATTGACTTAAGGATCAAGTTTTTGAGTGTCTTCGGAGATTCCGCTCTCGTGATCAATCAGATCAAAGGCGAGTGGGATACGAAACATCCGAATCTTATTCCTTACAAAGAATGTGTGTTGACATTGATCCCCCACTTCACAGAGATAACGTTTGAACACTTTCCAAGAGAGGAGAATCAGTTGGCGGACGCGTTAGCTACGATGTCTTCTATGTTCAAAGTCAAGTGGGACAATGAGGCTCCCCGGATCATTATCTGGAAACTGGACGAACCTGCATATTGTTGTGACCTTGAGGCCGAGACAGTAACTGAAAAACCCTGGTACCATGAGGTGAAAAGGCACTTGGAAGCTCAAGAATACCCTGAAGGTGCATCGGTCAATGACAAAAAGTTTCTGAGAAGGTTCGCTGCAAAGTTCTTCCTTAGCAACGACATTCTGTACAAGCGAAACCATGATTCGACCTTACTGCGTTGTGTGGATAAGACTGAAGCAGAAAGGATCATGGCAGAACTGCATGAGGGTACCTTCGGAACACATTCCAGTGGACATACCATGGCAAAAATAATCCTCCGGGCAGGATATTTCTGGTCCACAATGGAAGATGACTGCTACCAACATTCTCAGACATGTCATAAGTTCCAGATATACGCAGATAAAGTGCATGTTCCTCCAGTTCCTCTGAACGTCCTGACTGCACCTTGGCCTTTTGCAATGTGGGGCATAGATATGATCGGCGAGATTAAACCTACAGCATCCAACGGACATCGCTTCATCCTGGTAGCGATCGATTACTTTACAAAGTGGGTCGAAGCAGCTTCCTATGCTACAGTAACCAAGAATGTCGTGGCACGGTTCATTCGACATAACCTGATCTGTCGATATGGCGTACCTGAGAGGATCATTACGGACAACGGTACCAATCTTAATAACAAGATGATCACTGAGCTCTGCGAGCAATTCAAGATACATCACCACAACTCTTCCCCTTACCAGCCGAAGATGAATGGGGCTGTAGAAGCAACGAATAAGAATATCAAGAAGATTGTGCAGAAGATGACAGTGACCTATAAAGATTGGCACGAGATGTTACCGTTTGCTCTTCATGGGTAGCGTACCTCAACAAGAACGTCAATCGGGGCAACACCCTTTTCCTTGGTCTATGGTATGGAGGCAGTCTTACCGATCGAAGTGCAGATACCCTCTCTCCGGATAATGAAGGATGCAAATCTGAGCGAAGATGACTGGATCCAGGCACGACTTGATCAGCTAAACCTAATTGACGAAAAGAGACTCACTGCTATTTGTCATGGTCAGACGTACCAAAAACGGATGATCATGGCATTTAACAAGAAAGTCAGACCACAAGAGTATCAAGTTGGGGACCTGGTAATCAAGCGCATCATTCTTCCTCAAAGTGATCCCAGGGGAAAATGGACCCCTACCTACGAAGGGCCATTTGTGGTTAAACATGTCTTCTCAGGAGGAGCCATGATTCTAACCACCATGGATGGTGACGACCTTCCTCACCCTGCCAATGCAGACAAAGTAAAAAGATACTACGCATGATAAAAGACCCGCTAGGTTGACATACCTAGGCAAAAATTAGGGCTTCCCGGCGAACCAAAAGGGTTCGGGCAAAATGAGGGATGAAATGAAAAAATCTGTACACCCGGCAAGTCGAAAACCTGAAAAGGCGGCTTGGGCAAAAATGGGTATCCCGGTGGACCGAAAACCCGAAAGGGCCGTCCAGGCAAAAGTTAGGGATTAAAGCGTAATACTATGTCTCATTGGATCACCTCGCATCCAGAATCCGGTATCAACCTCAAGTTCAAACGACATCGATCAATCAGCTTCATCGTCAACTGAGCAGCAAAGTGATGAGACGCTCGAAGATATATAGGCGATAGCAGAGTTGGAACCCATGGGATTATTTGTTTCACATAGCTATTTTGTTTTCTTTGTACAAATTGTATAAACTCTGTTGTTCGGAAGCGTTCTCTTACATAAACGCCTATTTATAGGCAAATTAAAAAAAAATCAATATAAATTCACTTTTCAGACCAATTGCCAATTGTTTTTCCTTTTTCCGTTTTGTTTGCGAAGAACGTCCAATGTTCAATTTTTGATATATGCATTTGACAATAACTACTAACTCATAAATATTTGCATGCGAAACAAAGGATTAATTACAGGTAACATTAGAAACAGGGGCAATAATGAGTTGTCTAAGCGATCTAATTGCTCTGTCCACCAAGGTACCAAGGTAAGTTCAGCTGAAGAATACAACCAAGATACCTTAATTCCCTAGAGAGTGAGCCAAGATTCAACAATTCTCTCCCAAGAAGTTGGTCTCCCATCAGCCCTAACAAGGCACAGTATCTCCTAGCAAGTCAGCGACACTCTCCCCAAGCAGAGTTATGTTCAGTCAGCCTTAAGGAAATTGGGTATCCCCAGTAGATCTCAACATTCCCCAGGAGTATACAAACATTCTTAACAAGCATCCCCGGCAGTCTTAATCTAAGATTGTTCCCCGGCGGTATACCAGGCGTTCAGTGGAGCCATTCCCCAGTCCAATCTGAAAAGTTTCCCCAGGAAAGTGGAATCCATCTCCCCAGCAAGAAGCTTATCCCCAGTAGATTCTGGAAGGCTTACCCCCTGCAGAGCACGAACGCGTCCCCCGGCTTTATTCAGAAGGTTATTTCCCTACCAGGATATAACTGGGTTATCCTCAGCCAATTGCAACGGAAATACCGTCCTCGGCAAAGTCTTCCTAACCCCAGAGGAGTTCATCAATTCCTTCAACAGAACTTATCAATGATATCCCCAGCGGAGTTATCATCAACCTCAGGAAAGTATTTCTCTCCCCACAGAGCATTCCCCACAGAGTAATCTATTCGCCAAGTTTATTCCCCCAACGGAGTCATCTTTTCCTACCGGTATTCTTGCAACTATCATCCCCAGCGGAAATGAAGCTCTACTCTTCAACATCAAGCCCAGGATTTAAGTTCCCGGCACTCGTCAAGGATTTACTTTCCTAGACAAAAACATACATTCATGAACATCATATCTTCATACATTATAGCATGCATATACGCATCATGAACATACAATCTCACTTATTCTGAGAACATCTCGCATGTCATACATCATGACATCACATACAACTAACGTTTTGTCTTTTCAGGACAAAGGTTAATACAAAGATAATTGCTATCAACTGTCGCAACTAAAGATCCGATTCCTGTATCTTGCCAGGGTGTATCTGTTGACGACTATTTTCCAGACTCGATTCCTGTATCCGTCCAGGGCACGTCTGAAGAGTTCGAAGATCCGATTCCTGTATCTTGCCAGGGTGTATCTGTTGACGACTACATTACCAGACTCGATTCCTGTATCTTGCCAGGGCACGTCTGAAGAGTTCGAAGATCCGATTCCTGTATCTTGCCAGGGTGTATCTGTTGACGACTAATTCCAGACTCGATTCTTGTATCTTGCCAGGGCACGTCTGAAGAGTTTGAAGATCCGATTCCTGTATCTTGCCAGGGTGTATCTGTTGACGACTAATTCCAGACTCGATTCCTGTATCTTTCCCGGGCACGTCCGAAGAGTTCGAAGATCCGATTCCTGTATCTTGCCAGGGTGTATCTGTTGACGACTAATTCCAGACTCGATTCCTGTATTTTTCCAGGGAACGTCTGAAGAGTTCGAAGATCTGATTCCTGTATCTTGCCAGGGTGTATCTGTTGACTACATTACTAGACTCGATTCCTGTATCTTGCCAGGGCACGTCTGAAGAGTTCGAAGATCCGCTTCCTGTATCTTGCCAGGGTGTATCTGTTGACGACTACATTACCAGACTCGATTCCTGTATCTTGCCAGGGCACGTCTGAAGAGTTTGAGGATCCGATTCCTGTATCTTGCCAGGGTGTATCTATTGACGACTATATTCTCCGGACTCGATTCCTGTATCTTGCCAGGGCACGTATGAAGAGTTTAAAGATTCGATTCCTGTATCCATCCAGGGCACATCTACATAAAGAGTTTGAAGATCAACTCCTGTAACAGGCCAGGTAATTATTTTTCTTTCTCAGGTACGCAAATTCTCGCTAAGGAATCTCTTACGCGATCGACAACCTCCCGATGGCATCTATAAGCCCATCTCTCCACTTACCAACAGTCTCCAGATGGAATCTATAAGCCCATCCTCCTATCCATTATCTCTCAACATGGCATCTGCAAGCCCATTCCCTGCATCATACTGCTGATACTCTACCATGCGAGTGCAAATTTCTGGGCACTCTAGTGTTCAATCATCTTCCACCTTCGGATTACGAAAGGCACGCCAGCCAATCTGCATCCTCAGGTCTAAGAAGATTGAACAGGGGCAACTGTTGTACCCCAAAATTTTCCCTCCCATATTCTTCAAGAGTTGCCAAGATCATGGTTCAAAATCTCTCAAGGGTTGCACAGTCCAATTGCCTCCTCACACAGTCAAAATCAGGGTTTTGGTTCTGGCAAAGAAAATGAGGTTTCCAAGGGTCCAATCAAGTCCCACATGCCTATAAACATTGTCAAGCATCCACATGTCAAGTTTCAAGACTCACAACATCAAATTGCACAGTCAAAAACCCTAAATGCTTCACAGTCAACTGCAGGGGCAAAATGGTCATTTGACAGTCAAAAGTCAAAATGTTTGGTCAACATCTTATTTTGAAGCCACAAACATCATTTGATCAATCCTTGATCATGATTCTCAAAGCATGGCTCAAAAAGTCTCAAGATGCAAAAGTTTCTATTTTTGGACAGTTGAAAAAGTCAACTGCAAATTGACCAGGGCATAACTTCCTCATGGTTTATCAGAAAAATCCCATCCAATTCTCATTTTGAAGGGGATGACATTTCCTACAACTCATCTTCACACTTCAAGTCCAAGAAATGCTCTCACAAAAAGTTATCAATTTCAACATTATAGGTCATTTTCAAAAGTCAACAAAAGGGCACTTTTAGTCAAAGACCATAACTTGAGATTGGTAAATCAAAATGACATGGGACCAAAGGCATTGGTTAGAGGACTTCAAGACCTTTCCAAAATGTCCAAGAACATGATCATAGCTTCAAAATTGAGCAAGATATGCCTTGGAGAAGTTGGGAAGATTTTGGGAACTTTGAAAAGTCAACTTTGCTTCAAAAGCTTCAAAATTGCTAATGGGCCACAAATTCTTCCATGAATCATTACCCAAAGGCTATGCACGACCCATTAAGCTCAAATTAATTAAGTGAATTTTTATTCATATTAATTCATTTAATTAGATTTAAATATGAAAAAATATCAAATAATACTTTTCAAATCTTTTTGTGCAGCAAATTCACTCATTATGAGCTAAATATTTCATGTATCAATTAACAAGGCAATATCTTCCACAATTGGCAAGAGTTTCATGGCAAAAAGATTGAAAAAGATTGGATTTACATGATTGGAAATCAAATATCAAAATCATTAATTCATGGACCTTGGGCTTGGTTTTTTGACCTAATTCCATTCAGATACAAAGGCACAACAGAACCTAATGCTCATAGACACGAAAAACTGCTCAAAAGCTAAGAACCAAATTGCAAAATTTCCACCAAAAGTTGAAATCTGAAATCACAGTTAGAGGATAATTCAAAGCTTCTAAGGGATTCCAACACGTTGCCTAAGCATCCAGGAAGCTTTTGCAATCAAGAATCAATCAAAACATGCCAAGAATCATAGAATACAGGCCATACGATTTGCAACAATTTCTTGAATTCCACATCATGATTCATGCACTTTTAATCATTTTTCTTGAGTGATTTATACTAATATTAACCTTCTGAAGCTAATGACATAACTCAATTGCATTATCAGGCCCTGTATCGTGATTCACCATTAACGTGTTTTAGGGTTTCAGAAGCTTCGAATTAGGGGTTCTCACATATGGAAAAATTGGCCCTTAAAACCTATGCCATTGAATTCGTGACATCAAGACGAGACAAACCATGACCTCGCGCCCTTTTTATATTACAGCATGCTCTAATCGCTATTTTCTGGCCTTTGTTTTTGGGGGGGTTTAAAACCCCCGCTATTTACTTATGTTGCAGGTATACAATCGAAGAAGAAGCATGCGTGTCATTACAGGATAGGGGGATTCAAATACTGGCGCGTGATTTTTTTGTTTACAGCATTAACTAACGTTTTTGTATATTATGTTCTTTACCTATCAAAATAACAAACGCGTATGTTGTACCCCAAAATTTGCCCTCCCATATTCATCAAGAATTGTCAAAGTCAAGGTCACAAAATGCCCCAAGGGTTGTGCAGCTCAACTGTCTCCTAGACAGTCAAAACTAGGGTTTGAGTTCTGGTCAAGCAAATGAACTTTTCAAAGGCCCAATCAAGTCTCACATGCCTACAAAGATGGTCAAGCATCCTCATGTCAAGTTTCAAGGCATTCAGCTCAAAATTGCACAGTCAAAACCCTAGATTGCACTACAGTCAGCTGTAGGGGCAAAATGGTCATTTGACAGTCAAAAGTTCAAATTTTTGGTCAACATATCATTTTGAAGCCACAAACATTATTTGATCAATGCTTGATCATGCTTCTCAAAATTTGGCTCAGAAATCATCAAAGATGCAAAAGTTACTATATTTGGACAGCTGAAAAAGTCAACTGAAATTGACCAGGGCATAACTTTCACATGGATTATCAGAAAAATTCCATCCAAAGCTCATTTTGAAGAGAAAAACATTTCCTACATTTCATCTTCATGTTCCAAGTCCAAGAAATGCTCTCACAAAAAGTTATCAATTTCAACATTATAGGTCATTTTCAAAAGTCAACAAAAAGTGACTTTAAGTCAAAGGCCATAACTTGAGATTGGTAAATAAAAATGACATGGGACCAAAGGCATTGGTTAAAGGACTCAAAGACCTTTCCAAAATGTCCAAGAACATGTGAAAAGCTTAAAAATTGACCAAGTTATGCCTTGTGGAAGTTGGGAAATTTTTAGGAATTTTGAAAAGTCAACATTGATGCAAAAGGCCTAAAAATGCAAATGGGCCCATTTTTCTTCCAAATTTCTTCATGCCAAGCCTATGCACGACCACTAGGCCCAAAGGGAAGTATTCTCATATTTTTTAATTATTTATTTGAATTAATATTAATTTATATTCATTTAAATCATTTTAATTCATGAAAAATATAACCTTAACCTAAAAAAATCTTTTTATGCACATTATCATGTCAATATTTCGTGCTTAATGGATTATGGCAAGTTTTGATAAGTTTTGATCAGATTTGAACCAAGTTGCACATGAAAGATATGAAAAAAGATTTTTCAAAATCAAATATATGAAATCATAATTGCAAGAGATTTTGGTTGAAATTGTTGACCTAATTGCTTCCTTACAAGTATTAGAACAAGACCTAATGGCTAGAAGACTAAAAAGCTGCGCATAACACACTTTGGCATATTGAAATTTTTGACAAAAAAACTCAATACTGAATTCAAGGTTCTAAGACGATTAAAGCTTTGATTTTTGTTTCAATAGCATCCTGAGACCTTCCTGAACCTTTCTCAATCAAAAACAACAACTCAAACGCCTTGAAACGGTATCTCTAAGTCAAACTGAGCCAAGAAAATTTTGAATTCGCATAGCACGATTTAAGCATCCTCATGCATTTTTCTTTATGGATTATTGTTTGTCATGATGTTTCTGTGCTAACCAATATGTTTGATTTCATTTTTGAGCAACATACGCGATCTCGCCATTAACAAGCATTAGGGTTTCACAGCTTTGAATTTAGGGGTTTCCAAATATAGCAAAATTGGACCTTATCAACCCCATGGATGTGTTCAGAGCGTAGAGACGAAGAGATTTCTACCCTCGCGCTCAATTTATGAGCGTCGAGGGTCTATTCGCTATTTCTTGGTATACGGCCTCAGGCCACGCTTACTAAACCGTTGCCTTATGTTTTTCAGTTTCAGGCATATGGAGGAGACGAAGACGTGTTAGAACGTGATACGTTAATTCAAATTCTCGCGCGCTAATCCACTCACGCTTTGTTTTTATATTATATTATTTATTTGTGTGTTATATGTCAAAGTAACTAAATAGCTCAGCTGGCAAGCTATCCACGCGCTAACCTTCATGACCTGGGTTCAAGTCCCAGGTCTGGCCAAATCCTATATTATTTTTCAATTGTAAATCCCATGCAGTTTCAGGAGCGCATACGTACCATGTTCCACTCTCATCCATTAGCCACGCGTCCCACATGATCAGATTAAAGGCTGAAATTCAAAGAACATACCCTACGCTTAGTCAACGTGCCATACACGATCCAGGAAAGTCAGCATATTGCAAGTTTATTGGGCCAGGCCTCACAAAAACACCTCCTTATTTGGGGCAACCCCCACCCTGGTTTGCATTTTACATTTTTTTTCTTACATTTATTAATTATTGTATTATGTTATTTTTATTGCTTTAATTAATTAATTTATTTTTTTCTATAAAATATAAAAACACTAAAAAAGCAGAAAAGGCCAAAATTAATAAATATTTATATATTAATTATTTTCATGAATAAATAAAAATGTAGATTACTTAGTTTAATTAGGTTTTAATATTAATTTCTTTTTAATAAAAATCCAAAAATGTAGAATTAGGTTAATTGCTATTTTTTATTCCTTTTAATATTTTTCCCCTCTTTTTTAGAATAATAATTATTATTTATTTATTTATTTATTTTCCTATTTAAATTGTACATAAATTTTAGGTTAATTTAGATCTTATTTTAATTCTTTCTTAATAAATAAAAAATATTAGAATTAGGGTTTGCTTCTTAATTTAATTTTAATTAATTTCTTTTTTCCATTAAATCTAAAAAATACAAAATACCAAAAAAACATTTAATCATTTAATTTTTAATTCTCATTAACTTTTAATTATTTGCAAAAGGGTCCAACGCCCTAGTTTCGTTTTAATTCTTTAATTTGCGCCTTTATCTTATGTCGTTAATTATAATTGTGTAAATCTCCCAAAGCGTTGTAATTTACTTTTCGCACTTTATTTCTTCGCATTATTTATTTTTCCGCTAAATCGGGTCCGGTTTAATTTTGGCGATGTGGACCCGCGCCATTTGTAATAGTCTAGCTTTATTTCCTCGCAACTTATAATTGTTAAATATGCATGCAAGAATGAATGGACAAATAAAAACAAGCGTAGAACACGACAAACATGACAAGACAAATAACTGAAACATGACACACGATTCGCACACACCACCCCTAGGGTACGCCTCACTGTTGCCTTTCGAAAGGTGATCGTCGAGTAGAGGATGTCTTAGTAAGTCCTCATGATCCGGGAACCTGGCATGAGGGTAGCTTCTAAGGTGTCTTCCCATTGCTCCGGTGATCACCATGTCCCGAACCCTCGAATTGACCCGAACACCTCCAACGGTGGTGCTACCTACCTCTCAATGGTGGGATGGCACTACTTTTAAGGACATTTACACAGACGAATTCCTTAGGGTAGGTAGGTTCTCAAGGATACTTGCTCTAAATTTCAAAACAAAATTCAAAAATACTTTTCACACCGACACATTTTCAAAAGCTTTCGAAAGCAATTTTTCAAACACTCTTGAGGACCGATACAAGAGTCGAACTGAAATTTTCAAAGAAACTTTTTAAAACCCACAGTTGAAAAGCAAACAAACCATTTTTGAAAACACAAGTGAGCAAGTATCTAAGAGCCCATGGATAACCATGGATAGAAAGGGTGCTAACACCTTCCCTTTCTATAACCTACCTCCCGAACCGAGAGCAATCTCTTTAAGGAATTTTTCTGTGCTTTTGTCCTTTCCATTTGGAGAAAATAAAAGACGGTGGCGACTCTTGCTTCCGCGACATTTCGCGAACCAGCGTTAAACAGTCAGTTCCAGATCCACCGATCACAGAACTGGCGACTCTGCTGGGGAAACTTTATAAAGTGAGGTGTACCTTAGGGCTAGCTCATAACTATGTTTTCAATTGTTTTCCTTGTGTACTTTAAATTGTGGGTTGCTTGGGAGTTCTATAGATCCTAAACCCGGATCTAGGGGATACCTTTCTTAGAAAGTAGCAACAAGGCTGTGAGGGAACTGTGCGGGGTATACCGACACGGTTGAAACAGTCTGCTACGTTGATGTGGCACTTTGGTGTGTACCGGTAACCCTTGAGTTCAGTCAAGGAGAGTACGGGGCCTCCGCGTGGTGTCGTGAAGCATCAACAGACCTTAGGAACCTTAATTGAACTATCTTGGCCTCTTTAGGGTAGTGAGATAACTGACTTTGGTGCAGTCCGAGGTTGGTTGATACTCGATACTACGCTCAATTGAGGGTTGCTTTCCTGGAATATTTCGGTCGCCAGTTCAGTGGCTAAATCGAAACGATGAACAATGAAAGCAATCCCGTGATATTGGGACCCTTAGAACCCGGTTACTTTGATTAGGACAGGTATGAACCGACAAACTGAAAGAGGGTAGTACCCAGACCTCATGCTGGCCTAAACCTAAGGGCTCTCTCTTGTGTGACTTGTGTGCCCTAGTACTTGACTATCTGCATGCTTGTGACCTAACATTTGTTTCTCGCAGGTTTTGGCTTACAGTCCTTAATCAGGACTCATGACAGGGTTACTCACATTACCCCATGCATACCATAACATCATACCATTGCATACATCCTAACCCATTTCAAGGATCTCAAGGGCTTGTGATGCAGGTCATGATGAACCAACTGTCCAGCAAGGGGCAAAGGGGATTTATTTTCTTCTAGCCAAGGTTGTCAGGGGCTATGACCCACTGGATATGGTGAGCCTTTGACCCTTGAGGAAGGATTTTCTACAACAGGAAGTTTCTTCAGTCAAGTTACCGGTTTTCAACTCTAACAAGTTTCTCTGTTTATCCCGCGAGATCCTTGAAATCATTGCATGCATGTCATACATCTCATTGCATTGCAGGTATCCCTTTGACAGGTTGCTTACCCTTCTCCGCTGTTTATTTCAGCCGATCGTCATGAATCCTGGATCATCAGCTGAACAGTCCATCAAAGATCTCCAGGCTCAGAACGCCCAGTTCCAAGAGCTGATCCTGAATTTGACCCAGGGGCAACAGGACCTGAAGGCTCTGCTTTTGAAGAAGGACAAGAAAAAGAAGAGGACTGTCCTGTTCAGCCCTAGAAGCAGATTTGGGAATACACCACAAGTTGAAGCTGAGAGGACAACTCCATCTGTGGGAAAAAGCAGTCATCATGAGAGAGAGGTTCCCAGTCCAGTGGTCTCCGACAACGAGACAGATTTTGATGAAGAGCAGTACCCTCCTGCTGATGACAGATATAAGCAACTGGAGGACCGAATGAAAGCTATGGAGGTTCAACAGGTACCTGGGCTGGATTTCAGAGATCTGGGTTTGTCGACTAGTGTGATTATCCCACATAAATTCAAAGCACCAACTTTCTCGAAGTATGACGGGGCATCCTGCCCCAAGCTGCATCTGAGGTCCTATGTTCGGAAGATTCAGCCATATACAGTGGACAAAAACTTGTGGATCCACTTCTTCCAGGAGAGTCTTTCAGGGACTCATCTCGAATGGTTCTATCAACTAGATGGGACCAAGGTTCGTAACTGGGAGGAGCTGGCTACTGCTTTCTACAAGCAGTATCAGTATAATGCCGACCTTGCTCCTACGCGTACCCAACTCCAGGGTATGTCGTTAGGATCAAGTGAAGGTTTCAAAGAATATGCGCAGAAATGGAGGGATCTTGCTGGAAGGGTGCAACCACCTCTGACTGACCGTGAACTTGTGGACATGTTCTTGGGGACCCTGTCTGGTCCATTCTTTAACCACCTCATTGGTAACTCATCTGCTGGATTTACCGACCTCATCCTGACCGGCGAAAGAATTGAAGCTGGTATCAAGAGCGGGAAAATTCAAGAGGCCACACCTTCTGATATTCATAAAAAGCCTTACACGGGAAAGAAGGAATCTAATGCTGCATACGGTCAAAAGGGTCGCCGTGATCAACACGCAGGGGCAGTCATGATCTCTGGTTCTGCACCACGCCGCCAACCACAGAGGGGAAACCAGCAAAGGCCGGATGGGCCTAAAAGGCAGTTCACCAACATTAACATGCCATGGTCGCAAGCGCTGCAACATATGTTGAAGATGAACCTGATTGCAGTGATCAACCCTCCTGCCAATCCTAAGACCTCCTCTCCTAGCTACAACCCAGAAGCCAGATGCGCTTATCATTCCGATAGCCCGGGGCACGATACTGAAGACTGTTGGGCACTGAAATACAAAATTCAGAACATGATCGATGCCAAAGAGATCGAGTTCGAGCCTGCTGAGACTCCCAATGTGATCAATGCTCCATTGCCAAAACATGGCTAGGATTGAGAATTTTCTGTTCATTTGAATTCAAGTTGTATTTTTCCTTTCTTGTTCAGATAAACAATTATGATAAACTCTTTTATTTCATGAATGCATTACACATGTCTGTCTTGATTTAATTATGTTTATTACGCTTAAAACTGTTTTCATATTTTTGCAATGGTCAACTCTTAATTGAAAATTCTAAACCTCTTGAGGGAGGATGACGAAAACGATACTACGATCTTTACAGTATGCTTTTGAACAAACCCCGCTGATGAGGTACAGGCATTGTTTCAACCCCTAAAACACTGGAATTATAAGGATGATAATCCCTCGTCAACCCATCAGAGCCAAAGAAGTAGGAGTTTTTATTTTCGAAAATCAAAACCCTTAATCATAACCTGGGGCAGGGTAGTCTCTCAGTTGATCCAAGTGCATAACGAATGGCACCAAAGAGATCCTTACGAAAAAAACAGTGATGGTTCGAAACAATCAAAAGGACAGGCAGTCGTTATCAAAAAAAAAATCATAAACGAAAAGCCCAAGAAGTCAAAACCTATAAAAAGAGACTTATGAAACTGCGGCATCCCGCTGATTGTAATTCCAAAAAGGAAACAGTTCAGGCAAAAAATAGGGATAACAAAATCAAAAAGAAAGAGGTCCTACAAAACCTCAACAAAAAAAAAAAAGGGGAAATGACTGCCTAATCAAAATATGCTGTCAATATCCGAACCATCGCTGGTATATCAAAGCAAAGACTCAAACAAGGTCTAACGTATGATCGACTGAGTTTAGGTTTGGAGAACATCACGAAGAGCGGGTGGGTACAAATAATTTGAGCCTTTATCCTTTGTTTCTTAAACCGTGAACCCGACCACGATATAACCCTTAAAAGTCCTAGCTGAAGCATGGGTTAGTTCGAAAGCATACTGTTACGAAGGTATCCTGACTCCTGAAGGTTTGCTGTAAAATATTGAGTTGACATCGCACTATATTACAAAAATGCATTTTTAAAATTCAAGACAGACATAGACTTTTGCATTCTTAAAATAACTTTGTTTGCATATGACTATTTGTTTGAACAGCAGGGAAATTCGCACGATGAACACCTTGTGAACAGAAGTACCTCCAATCAAGGGGCACAGTAGGAGCATTGCCCGTTACCTGGGGCATGGCAAAATACTTCCAACAGGGGCAACTCCCTACATTCGGAGAGCGTGGACATAGTCGAAAAATACTGCGCATAATCAAAGACCCGCTAGGTTGACACGCCTAGGCAAAAATAAGGGCTTCCCGTCGAACCAAAAGGGTTCGGGCAAAATGAGGGATGAAATGAAAAAAAACTGTACACCCGGCAAGTCGAAAACCTGAAAAGGCGGCTTGGGCAAAAATGGGTATCCCGGTGGACTGAAAACCCGAAAGGGCGGTCCAGGCAAAAGATAGGGATCAAAGCGTACGACTATGTCCCGGCATCTCGAAGATTTATCAATCACCCACACAGGTATCCTCTTCCCTCATCTCCGAAACAGGGGCAATAATGAGTTATCCAGGCGATCCAATTGCTCTGTCAACCAAAGTACAAAGGAAAGATCAACATAAGGATGATCACCATCTACCTTCATAAATTCCAGATCGTGGGTTAACGTCCGAGACCAAACAGGACAATTATCCACTTAATCAAAATCATGCAACCCAACACCGGTTTCTGCTCAACCTTCAGACAAAGTCATACACAGACTCCTCCTCCATAAGATGACCTAACCCCGGTTCATCAAGAAGTTTTACACAAACTTATCCCGAAGCAACCTTACCCCGGTTCCTCCGGAAGTTTTTACACAAACTTATCCAAGTAACCTAACCCCGGTTCCTCATGAAGTCTTACATGGACCTATCTCAAGATGACCTAACCCCGGTTCATCAAAGTTCTACACAAACTTATCCGATAACCTTACCCCGGTTCCTCCAGAAATCTTACATGGATTTATCACAAGTGACCTAACCCCGGTTCATCAAAGTTCTACACAAACTTATCCAATAACCTTACCCCGGTTCCTCCAAGAGTCTTACATGGACCTATCTCAAGATGACCTAACCCCGGTTCATCAAAGTTCTACACAAACTTATTCCAGTAACCTTACCCCGGTTCATCAAGAAATCTCACACGGATCTATCTCAAAGTGACCTAACCCCGGTTCATCAAAGTTCTACACAAACTTATTCCAGTAACCTTACCCCGGTTCATCAAGAAATCTCACACGGATCTATCTCAAGGTGACCTAACCCCGGTTCATCAAAGTTCTACACAAACTTATTCCAGTAACCTTACCCCGGTTCATCAAGAAATCTCACACGGATCTATCTCAAGGTAACCTAACCCCGGTTCCCCCAGAAGTCTCACAGGGACTCGTCTCCAGTAACCTTACCCCGGTTCGTCAAGAAATCTCACATGGATTTACCCCAAGGTAACCTAACCCCGGTTCCTCTAGAAGTCTTACATGGATTTTAGTTCAAGATAATCTCACCCCGATTCATCAAAAAGTTTTACATGAACTTACCTCACCAAGAAACCCTACACAGGTTCTCCCTTTCCAAAAACGAAGTTTTACACGAACTCATTATCAAAGTAATCCTACCCAGGTTCCTTCTCCATTTCAGATGCGGTTTTTACACGAGCTCATCAGCAGGCAACCCTACATAGGTTCCCTCCTTCAACTTATAACGTTACAGTTCAAAATCTCCCCAGGAGAATCCAATTCAGTTCCCCAGGAAAAGTTGAAATCCATATCCCCGAGCAGTAAGCGTATCCCCGGTAGATTCTGGAAGCTTACCCCTCGCAGAGCACGAACGCGTCGTCCCGGCTTGATTTAAAGAGTTATTTCCATAACAGGATATAACTGGGTTATCCTCAGCCAAAAGCCACGGAAAAAGCGCCCTCGGCAAAGTATCTTCCTACCCCCAGCGAAGTCTATCAACACTTCCAGCACAACAAGGATATCCCCAGCGGAGGTATCTTCATCAACTCAGCAAAGCAACGCTATCCCCACAGAGTAGCACTCCCCAGCATGATCGCTAGAGTATCTTTTCTCCCGCAGAATTATTTCATTTGCCAAGTTTATTCCTCAACGGAGTTATCTTCTCCTATCGGCATTCTTGCAATAAATCATCCACAGCGGAAGCAAAATCTCTTCCTCAACATCAGCCCAGGATATGACCTCCCGGCACCCGTCAAGGATTTATTTTCCTGGACAAAAGCATACATAAAACGTCATATACATCATTATAGCATGCATAACGTATTGCATCATACAAGTCTCCTTTATATTGATCACATCATTGCTTGATCCATATCATGCATCACATATAACTGACCTCTACCTTTCAGGAAAGATGCAGTTGAAATTCTCAGACATATTTCAAAGACTTCTCTAGTCCAGTTAAATCGACTCCAAACAGATTTTTCTGATAAAGACTCAGTAGAAGTCCTCTTATGGTCCCCTCTCCAACGGCGTGTGAGGTGGTAATTCCTTCTTCAGATGTTCTCCTCTCCAGCATGAGCGTGAGGTGATATTCTCTTATGGTCCCCTCTCCAACGGCGTGTGAGGTGGTAATTCCTTCTTCAGATGTTCTCCTCTCCGGCATGAGCGTGAGGTGATATTCTCTTATGGTCCCCTCTCCAACGGCGTGTGAGGTGGTAATTCCTTCTTCAGATGTTCTCCTCTCCGGCATGAGCGTGAGGTGATATTCTCTTATGGTCCCCTCTCCAACGGCGTGTGAGGTGGTAATTCCTTTTTCAGATGTTTCCCTCTCCAGCATGAGCGTGAGGTGATATCTCCTTTCAGATTATAATTTCCTATAGTTCTCTCTCCAGCGGTGAGTAAGGGGACTCCCTTCGAGATTATAATGTCCTTTGGTTCTCTTCCTGACACTACGAAGATAGTAATCCTCACCAAGATTTTCTCAACGAGCGTTGTTGAAGTTAAAATCATCCAAGGTTCACTTATCATTCAGGTTAAGGCAGTAACCATCCCTGGTTCATTCATCAGCGTTTGAAGCTCCAGATTCAGTTCCTGTAACCAGTCAGGACACATCTATGCCAAGCATCTAAAAATCAGCTCCTGCAGCGTGTCAGGTACTCATTTTCTCTCTTGCAGGTATGCAGGTCCTCGCTAAGGAATCTCCTACGCGATCAATATCCAGATGGCATCTATAAGCCCATCATCCTATCCAGCAATCTCTAAATGGCATCTATAAGCCCATTCCCCCATCACCGTCACTATGTGAGCGCAAATTTCTGGGCACTTTAGTGTTCAATCATCTTTTACCCTCGGATTACGAAAGGCACGTCAGCCAATCCGCATCCTCAGGTCTAAGAAGATTGAACAGGGGCAACTGTTGTACCCCAAAATTTGCCCTCCCATATTCATCAAGAATTGTCAAAGTCAAGGTCACAAAATGCCCCAAGGGTTGTGCAGCTCAACTGTCTCCTAGACAGTCAAAACTAGGGTTTGAGTTCTGGTCAAGCAAATGAACTTTTCAAAGGCCCAATCAAGTCTCACATGCCTACAAAGATGGTCAAGCATCCTCATGTCAAGTTTCAAGGCATTCAGCTCAAAATTGCACAGTCAAAACCCTAGATTGCACTACAGTCAGCTGTAGGGGCAAAATGGTCATTTGACAGTCAAAAGTTCAAATTTTTGGTCAACATATCATTTTGAAGCCACAAACATTATTTGATCAATGCTTGATCATGATTCTCAAAATTTGGCTCAGAAATCATCAAAGATGCAAAAGTTACTATATTTGGACAGCTGAAAAAGTCAACTGAAATTGACCAGGGCATAACTTTCACATGGATTATCAGAAAAATTCCATCCAAAGCTCATTTTGAAGAGAAAAACATTTCCTACATTTCATCTTCATGTTCCAAGTCCAAGAAATGCTCTCACAAAAAGGTATCAATTTCAACATTATAGGTCATTTTCAAAAGTCAACAAAAAGTGACTTTAAGTCAAAGGCCATAACTTGAGATTGGTAAATCAAAATGACATGGGACCAAAGGCATTGGTTAAAGTACTCAAAGACCTTTCCAAAATGTCCAAGAACATGTGAAAAGCTTAAAAATTGACCAAGTTATGCCTTGTGGAAGTTGGGAAATTTTTAGGAATTTTGAAAAGTCAACATTGATGCAAAAGGCCTAAAAATGCAAATGGGCCCATTTTTCTTCCAAATTTCTTCATGCCAAGCCTATGCACGACCACTAGGCCCAAAGGGAAGTATTCTCATATTTTTTAATTATTTATTTGAATTAATATTAATTTATATTCATTTAAATCATTTTAATTCATGAAAAATATAACCTTAACCTAAAAAAATCTTTTTATGCACATTATCATGTCAATATTTCGTGCTTAATGGATTATGGCAAGTTTTGATAAGTTTTGATCAGATTTGAACCAAGTTGCACATGAAAGATATGAAAAAAGATTTTTCAAAATCAAATATATGAAATCATAATTGCAAGAGATTTTGGTTGAAATTGTTGACCTAATTGCTTCCTTACAAGTATTAGAACAAGACCTAATGGCTAGAAGACTAAAAAGCTGCGCATAACACACTTTGGCATATTGAAATTTTTGACAAAAAAACTCAATACTGAATTCAAGGTTCTAAGACGATTAAAGCTTTGATTTTTGTTTCAATAGCATCCTGAGACCTTCCTGAACCTTTCTCAATCAAAAACAACAACTCAAACGCCTTGAAACGGTATCTCTAAGTCAAACTGAGCCAAGAAAATTTTGAATTCGCATAGCACGATTTAAGCATCCTCATGCATTTTTCTTTATGGATTATTGTTTGTCATGATGTTTCTGTGCTAACCAATATGTTTGATTTCATTTTTGAGCAACATACGCGATCTCGCCATTAACAAGCATTAGGGTTTCACAGCTTTGAATTTAGGGGTTTCCAAATATAGCAAAATTGGACCTTATCAACCCCATGGATGTGTTCAGAGCGTAGAGACGAAGAGATTTCTACCCTCGCGCTCAATTTATGAGCGTCGAGGGTCTATTCGCTATTTCTTGGTATACGGCCTCAGGCCACGCTTACTAAACCGTTGCCTTATGTTTTTCAGTTTCAGGCATATGGAGGAGACGAAGACGTGTTAGAACGTGATACGTTAATTCAAATTCTCGCGCGCTAATCCACCCACGCTTTGTTTTTATATTATATTATTTATTTGTGTGTTATATGTCAAAGTAACTAAATAGCTCAGCTGGCAAGCTATCCACGCGCTAACCTTCATGACCTGGGTTCAAGTCCCAGGTCTGGCCAAATCCTATATTATTTTTCAATTGTAAATCCCATGCAGTTTCAGGAGCGCATACGTACCATGTTCCACTCTCATCCATTAGCCACGCGTCCCACATGATCAGATTAAAGGCTGAAATTCAAAGAACATACCCTACGCTTAGTCAACGTGCCATACACGATCCAGGAAAGTCAGCATATTGCAAGTTTATTGGGCCAGGCCTCACAAAAACACCTCCTTATTTGGGGCAACCCCCACCCTGGTTTGCATTTTACATTTTTTTTCTTACATTTATTAATTATTGTATTATGTTATTTTTATTGCTTTAATTAATTAATTTATTTTTTTCTATAAAATATAAAAACACTAAAAAAGCAGAAAAGGCCAAAATTAATAAATATTTATATATTAATTATTTTCATGAATAAATAAAAATGTAGATTACTTAGTTTAATTAGGTTTTAATATTAATTTCTTTTTAATAAAAATCCAAAAATGTAGAATTAGGTTAATTTCTATTTTTTATTCCTTTTAATATTTTTCCCCTCTTTTTTAGAATAATAATTATTATTTATTTATTTATTTATTTTCCTATTTAAATTGTACATAAATTTTAGGTTAATTTAGATCTTATTTTAATTCTTTCTTAATAAATAAAAAATATTAGAATTAGGGTTTGCTTCTTAATTTAATTTTAATTAATTTCTTTTTTCCATTAAATCTAAAAAATACAAAATACCAAAAAAACATTTAATCATTTAATTTTTAATTCTCATTAACTTTTAATTATTTGCAAAAGGGTCCAACGCCCTAGTTTCGTTTTAATTCTTTAATTTGCGCCTTTATCTTATGTCGTTAATTATAATTGTGTAAATCTCCCAAAGCGTTGTAATTTACTTTTCGCACTTTATTTCTTCGCATTATTTATTTTTCCGCTAAATCGGGTCCGGTTTAATTTTGGCGATGTGGACCCGCGCCATTTGTAATAGTCTAGCTTTATTTCCTCGCAACTTATAATTGTTAAATATGCATGCAAGAATGAATGGACAAATAAAAACAAGCGTAGAACACGACAAACATGACAAGACAAATAACTGAAACATGACACACGATTCGCACACACCACCCCTAGGGTACGCCTCACTGTTGCCTTTCGAAAGGTGATCGTCGAGTAGAGGATGTCTTAGTAAGTCCTCATGATCCGGGAACCTGGCATGAGGGTAGCTTCTAAGGTGTCTTCCCATTGCTCCGGTGATCACCATGTCCCGAACCCTCGAATTGACCCGAACACCTCCAACGGTGGTGCTACCTACCTCTCAATGGTGGGATGGCACTACTTTTAAGGACATTTACACAGACGAATTCCTTAGGGTAGGTAGGTTCTCAAGGATACTTGCTCTAAATTTCAAAACAAAATTCAAAAATACTTTTCACACCGACACATTTTCAAAAGCTTTCGAAAGCAATTTTTCAAACACTCTTGAGGACCGATACAAGAGTCGAACTGAAATTTTCAAAGAAACTTTTTAAAACCCACAGTTGAAAAGCAAACAAACCATTTTTGAAAACACAAGTGAGCAAGTATCTAAGAGCCCATGGATAACCATGGATAGAAAGGGTGCTAACACCTTCCCTTTCTATAACCTACCTCCCGAACCGAGAGCAATCTCTTTAAGGAATTTTTCTGTGCTTTTGTCCTTTCCATTTGGAGAAAATAAAAGACGGTGGCGACTCTTGCTTCCGCGACATTTCGCGAACCAGCGTTAAACAGTCAGTTCCAGATCCACCGATCACAGCGTACAACAGCTCAGTTGGTAGTGGACATGCGTTGCAAGCCTTGGGACCTGGGTTCGACTCCCAGGTCCCCCACATATTTCATATTTTTCTTCCTAATGTGCTTCCATGCAGTGTTCATCAAAAGGCTCACCATGCACGCTCACGCTCAGTCTTGCCACGCGCCCCTGATGATCAATCCAAGGGCCATTGGATGCAGTCCATGGTACACGCTAGTCAACCCACGTGCACTCAACCAGAAAAGGTCAAACAGGCTTCATGTTCTTGGGCCAAACCACTCCAATTCACCTCCTAAATGGGCCAGACACCCCCAATGTTTGTATTATATTTTTTTAACTTCCTTTTCTTTTCTTTTTTGTTTTAATTTGTTTTAATTGTTTTATTTAATTCACCAATAATTAATTTTCATAATAAAAAATCAGACACTAAAATATGTTAATTAATTTACTTATTAAATATTTTTGTAAATAAATGTTAAATAATTAATTTAGTAAATTAGGTTTTAAAACTTTAATCTTTTTCTTAATAAATTAAAATATGTAGAAATTAGGGTTTTTAACTTTTTCATCTTTTTTTTTTATAAATAATTTTCTCATTATTATTATTATTATTATTAATTACTAAATATTTTGTAAATAAACATGTACATTAATTATTTAGTAAATTAGGTTAAACTTTAATATTTTTCATTAATAATAAAAAACAACTTAGAATTAGGGTTTCTCTTGATTTTCAATTTTCTTTACTTTCATAAATACAAAAACCATAAAAAAACACTTCTTTTCTTTTATTAAATACTTAATTAACTTTTAATTCAATTTAATTTCAAAAGGGTCCAACGCCCTCGAACGTTCTATTTTTATTCTTTCGCGTTATTCTTATTTTCCTTTCGAATATTATGTAACTGCTCAAGGCTTGTAATAGTAACTAGGTTTTACTTTCCACATTTTTTACCAAACGGGTCTTTGTAATTTGGCGATGTATAGACCCGCGCCTTGTAATAGCGTATGATTTTACTTTCCGCATTTAAATTTCCGCACTTTTAAATTCTAATTGCATGAAAGAATGTATGGCCTAAATTAAAAACAAGCGTAGCTCACAATGCCATGAACAAAGAGAAATATTAAACTGAAAACAACACACAAATTCACACACCACTTCTAGGGTACGCCTCACTGTTTCCTTACCTTCGAAACGTGGTCGTCGAGTATAGGACGTTTTAGCAAGTCCTTATGTCCATGATCAATGGCATAACAGTAGCTTCTAAGGTGTCCTACTATTGCTCCGGTGACCACACTGTCCCTAAAACTCAAATTGACCCGAACACCTCCGATGGTGGTGCTACCTACCTCTCAATGGTGGGATGGCACTACCTTAAGTACATTTACACAGCCTAATTCCTTAGGGTAGGTAGATGACTCATAGATACTTGCTCTATTCAAAAACAAATCAAAACTCTTTTCACACCGACACTTTCAAAAAAGCTTTCAAAACAATTTTTCAAACACTCTTGAGGACTGATACAAGAGTCATTCTAGAATCTTTAAACGAAACTTTTTTCAAACCCACTCACAATTGAAAAGCAAACACTTTTGAAAACACAATGAGCAAGTATCTAAGAGCCCATGGATAACCATGGATAGAAAGGGTGCTAACACCTTCCCTTTCTATAAATCTACCTCCCGAACCGAGAAACTATCTCATAAGGAATTTTGCTGTGCTTTTGTCCTGTCCATGTTGGAGAAAATAAAAGACGGTGGCGACTCTTGCTTACCGCGACATTTCGCGAACCAGCTTAAAAACAATCAGTTCTATTTCCACCGATCACAACATGGAAGTCATTCTGTTGCCTTTTTCAGATCCCAGTTACAGTACAGATACACTCTAGACACAGAAGTCATTCTGCTACTCATACAGATCTCAAAATCAAGATACAGTCCAGATACGCTCCAAGACATGGTTTCCATTATGTCACTCATTCAAACCTATTCCCCATCCCAGAAATGCTCTATACACAAATGTTTCTCTGTCATCCATTCGGAATTTAGATACAATACATATACACTCCAGACGCGTCAGTCATTCTGATATTCATTCAAGAATCAAATACAGTTACAGCTTGGATACACTCCAGTCACGAATGCTATTCCCTTGCTCATACAGATCCAATCTCCAGATACAACTCAGATACGTTCCAGATACGGATACCATTCTGATGTTCATTCTACTTATATAAACATTTTTGATGGCATCTCTAAGCCCATCTCCAGCAAGATTTTATTACCTCCAAATGGCATCTTTAAGCCCATTCCCTCAGCTACATATTTTGACGAGTGCAAATTTACGGGCACTCTAGTGTCCAAACCTCTTTTACCTTCGAGTCGTGAAAGACAAACTCGCCAATCTAACTCTTTAGGTCCAAGAAGATTGAACAGGGGAAACTGTTGTACCCCAAAATTTTCCCTTTCATTTTGTCAACATTTCTCATCACAAGGCTCCTTGAACTCAAGACCAAGCCAGGGTTTGCTCGGCTCAAGACATCTCCTTGCACTGTTGACCTAAATTAGGGTTTGAGTTTCCACAGGTATTTTTGGACTTCTAATGCTCAAAGTGACTTTCATACTTCATGTTGGACTCCTAAGTTTGTCCATACCAAGTTTCAAGCCTTGAATCAAATTTTTGCCCAGTCAATTGGACAGTTGACCTAGAAATCAGCTGTATTGGGGAAAAAGTCAACTGGGGCCAATTTACAGTCAAACCTCATGAATTTTGACCCACATAAACATTATGAACTCATATGAACCATTTGATCAAGTTTGGACCACAACTCCACAAGAAATTTGATCAGGTCACCCAAAGGGCAAAATGGTCATTTTTAGGGTTTTGACTACACAAGGGAAATATCTGACTTTTTGACCTAGCCCATGGAAAATTGGGCTCAATCATGGATCCAAGGACTCAATGGCATCATATTGACCTATTCAACAAGTTCAAAAGACCTCAATTGCATTGGATTGACAGATGAATTTTTTAGTCAACTGATCAAAATTTGACTATACAATGAAAAGTCAAACTTTGACTTTTTGGTCAAAATCAAGTGCCAAGGGTCATTTTTCATCAAGATGTGTCAAAATATGAAACTTGTTCATCAAGAAACCCAAAATTGCAAATTAGGGTTTAAAGTTGAAAAATTTCATAACTTAGAATTTTTCTAAGTTATAAAATTTTCTTAATTTTTCCTAACTTTGCCCAACATTTTCACCATGATGCATTTGGATTCAAACAAAACTTCCAACATGAAATTTGTATTCCTCCACAAATTATACAACTTTGATTCACAAAGTTTTCTCAAAAGAAGCTTGGATCTCAAGTTATGATTTTTGGAACAAGGGTCCCTAAAACTTTTAACTTAGTGAAATTTTGCCCTAGTTTAGGCAGGATTTTGACCTATCTTCATGGCCATTTTTCACATAGTTCCACTTGGAATATAAAGTTTCATTTCAAAGATGGATTATAGAGCATGTTTCAAGATTTCCAAAATGTCCAAGAACTCTCCAAACACATTTGTGGTTAGGGAGAATCGAAGGCTTGAAGTTGGCAAAAACTCATTTTTCATCCATGGCATATTCATGTTCATACAAGTTGCGATTTCAAGTCAGCATGCCTTACACTAGTTTACAGGCCTCTAAACCATTTCACACTCAATAATTAAATGCAAATCCATCAGTCTAAGCCATTGTTTTGGTCATTCGGACATTGTACACAAAATTAATCCCTAAGTAGAAAAAAGAACATTTCCATTTTTGCCATAATCTTGCTTTTTGTCAAACCACAACCCCTTGAGCATTGGTCCATATCTCAGAGAGCAAATAAAATCCACAAGTTGGAGGGGCCAAGGGCAATGTATGCAAGCATAAGTATAGCCTGCACAGGCCTATTACATATCACTTCCACATTTTGCTTCAAAAACAAGAAACTTATCCAAAACATAAGAACTTGAACACCAGCCAAGATAAACTTATGCAAACAGTTTGAACATCTTTCTCACACCCCTTTGAGCCAGAAACACGATTGCTTGAGCCTCTAAACACCCCATATCCAGAAATCACCTTCCATTGGCAAAACAGGGCAGAACCTGTAACTTGAGTTCCATAGCTCAATTGGCTCGTGCGTTTTTACCCCAAGTTGCTTCAAACACCTTCCATTCAACTCATCCAAGCTATCCCAAACCTCAAACACCAACTGTAACTCCATTTACAGGGTTTGCGATTTTCATTTTGAGCTTGTGCAGGTTGAGTTCTATAGGCTGATTCAAGGACATTCAAGGCAAGCAGGCTATTGGAGAAGGTCAAGTGAAGTTCAAGAAAGCTCCCAGACATCTCAAGCCTTGTTGAAAAGCTCCACATTGCCCTACACGAAGTCAGCTGAAACAGGTTTTTATCAACTTCCTATCTCTCTATTTAGGAACATTTAGCCTTAGGTTTGTGAATAAGAAATGTAGTATTCATTGCCATGAAGCTGTACATATGCTCAGTTTTCATTTATATTAAGCATGCTAAGAGAATTTCATCCATGAACATATTGAAAAAACTAGGTTAGATTTTAGGGCCAGACAAATTCTCTCTGGTCTTTGAGAGTTAAGACAAGTTGTTTATATGGTTGGAATCGTCTTGAAATGCTCTACAAGTTTGATGTTATGTGTATTTGCAATAAAGCTCGTATACAGGATCTTGTGGTTGTACAGGTCGCGCGCGCGTTTTCAAAAATCTGAAGGTTGAAGATGAAGTGATGGGCTGGGCTTGGCCTGGCTCACTATTGACACCCCCCTTTTCCCTTTTAGCACCCCTGGCCCAATTTCTTGTTATTTTATATTTTTGAATTTTTATTTTCATTTCTGACTTTATTATTTATTCTCAAATATAAAAAATACTCAAAAAAATTTCATAATTTTTTCACATTTATTTTGCATTTTATTTTTATTTTCCAAACATAAAAAACAAATTAATTACGTTTATCTTATTTATTAAAACTTGAAAATATATATAAATTATACTTTTATTTTTTATTCTTTTTTTTTATTCACACTGAAAATATTATTCTAAATATAATTTATTTTTATATGTATTTTATTTATTGTACATATTTAATATAATATACATATATATATACTCTTATTTTATTATATATTTAGAATAAAAATATAAAATATTACACTTTTATTTTTATTATTAAATATACTTAAAAAATACTTTTTCTAAATATATTTTATTTTTTCACATGTACTATTTTATTTTTATTGTATATAAATAAAATAATTAATATATTTACTTTCTTAAAGAAAAATAGAGTTTTACCCTTAACTAAATAAAATTAATCTTTTTATTTATTTCTTTATTTCTTACAATTAGATATTTTTACATACATAAATAAACAAAAACCTTTTTTGCATAATTCATATTATTTGATACATTTATTTATTTTGTTCATTTAAATATTGTCCATTTAATATTTACGCATTAGGATTCAATTTGGATGTAATAGTAAACTAGGGTTTATATTTCTTGTCAAATACACACCCATTCAAAGATTGTACCCCCATCCCCATAATCATGTTGTAATAGCTTAGACTTTTAATTCTCGCACTTTACGCTTTCAATTATGCCATGAATAGAGAATTAGGGTTTGTATGCAAAAATCCAAAATCAACAAGTAGCTTGACCTAATCAAAGACAAAAATGCATGAAAATCAAGCACAATGCACACTAGCACCCCTAGGGTTACAATCCACTTGTTGCCTTTAAAATGGGCCATGTTATGCATGTTGGGTACTTTGGCAAAACAAAAACAAAACAAAAGATCATAGTCACTCGATGACGCTATCTTGGTTGCCTAAACAAAATGATCAAAGTCCCTAAAAAATTTGCCAAAAATACTAAACACAATTGCTATCATGGTCTATACGATGACCCGCGCCTGTCCCGTTTAACATCCTAATACAAGGTTGTTCACCAAATGCAATGGTGAAACAACACTGTCAAAAGGGTTAAAAAAACATATAGGAAATATCTTTGAGTAAAATAGGGTAGATAACTCTTAGTTACTTGATCAAAGCTTGCAAAAACATCCTTGCTATTTTCAAACACACTTCACAACATAATTTCAAAACATTTCTCAAACCAAACTTTCAGACATTGAATTATTTTCAAAAGACAAAAACACCCTTGTATACATTCAAATAAGAATCATTACAAAGGTTGCCACAACGATGGCCTCTTTTCAAAACATCTTTCAAAACCACACACAAAGCACCATTTCAAACAATTGAAAAGCAAAAGCAAGTGATCTAAACAAGTAACTAAGAGACCATGGATAACCATGGATGAAAAGGGTGCTTGCACCTTCCCTTTTCATAATCTACTCCGCGAACTCAAGAAAACATCTCAAAGGTCTTTCCTGTGCTTTTTGACCTTTCCTTAGGATAAAGTAAAAAGTCGGTGGCAACTTTTGCTAAACCGAAACATTTGGGAACACGAACGCAAAACCTCAAGTCAGTTCTCCCACCGTATCACACAGTGGAACTAAATTTATAAAAATATTTGTAGATTAAAACTTACATAGGTGGGTATTACAATACCCAAATATGATACATGATTGAGTAAATTCTTCAATTCACTAACAAAAAATCGGCAAGATGAATACGCTACTTAAACACATTAGATTGACTAATTCATAAAACTTATAAATGTTAAAGAATTGTAATTTAATTGTCTCTGCATACAATCATAAGTTATATAAATCAATTGATAACTATAAGAACACCCACATATATAACATACTTTAGATACTGCTATGAAAGTTGTTCAATTCATTATTAATAATCAGCAAGTAATACACCCAAAAAATTTATACTATGGCTCCATGAACTTCATAATTATTAGGTCAAAACTTTAATCAACAAAAAACAACCCAAAAACAAAAATCCTCCCTCCTTAGTACTATGAAAATCAACCCCAAAATAATATATCAATCAAGCTATCCCCTAAGTTGAAAAAACAAATGCTTGGTATTAATACAGTAGCATTAAAACAGTATAAAATAGCTAAGAAACTAGGCCATTATTCACCCATGTGTTTAGCTTAAAATAGAGGATGGCAAACTAAGTGAATAGCTAGTTGCTTGGCTTGTGTATTTCTAATCTTAATTTATCAGTACCTTTATTAAATTCATATATTGAAGTCATTGTTAGAAACTTCACTGATGAATGCAAATCTGAAAGTCGAAATCACTTTAATAATTTAATTTTAAAATAAAAGAAAATTAAAAAAATTAAAAAATGGATTGAATACATTTAAATAGAGGTGGAAAAACCAAAAAGAAAATGTTCTTATGTAAATTGAATTTATTTTTAAAAGTTAAGTTAAAAACGAAGTTTAAAACTGACATTTTAGGATTAACATTACGTCGTTTCCATGAACCGTCAAATGTACACCCAAAATTAGCGGTTTTAATAAATGCCATAATAAAACCGTCATAATTTACGCGTTTTTTCTAATGATGTGAGGATTGGATTGGTGATGACTTCACGTCATTTGTGCTTCATTGGTAGAGAGAGATGTGTCATCCCTTCATTTTGTTTTCCATCTGGACTCCACTTATTCACCTCATCAAGTAAACTACCACCTGGAAGCTGTTTTTGGAGGTTGACTAACGGTTCACTAATAGAAGGACTAATGTGGTTATGATTTGAAAATTAAAAGAACCAAAGTTACACGAAAAAAATATAAAAGAGAAAAGTGAACTAAAGGATATAGTTTAGGGACCAAAGTAGATATTTTCCCTAAAATAAAAAGTAAAAGATCCAAATTCATGTCAAAAAAGATTAATTTAACATGGAATAAAATTACACACGAAAAAAAATATCTAAATGATGTATTCATTTTATTAAAAACAACATTAAAAAAATTTGAGCATAAGTAACCGACTCTAACAAAATGATTTCTCTTTTCATGTAAGATGCACTCTAATTTTAAATTCCATTAGTGGAACTAGGACTCAAGTTCTAATTGTTATGTGAACTTGGTTTATTTCCATGGCTACTAAAATTACAAACTGGTGCCGGAAGTTGAATTATGGATTAATATTTAATATTTCCAAATTTATTTATTATTCATTTGGAATATTATTGGTTTTCAATATTAGTACAATATATATGGGTTATTATTTAATATTTCCTAATTAATTTTTATTTATTTTGTATAGATCTTTTTATTGAACATCATCAAAATAACGTGTTACTTAACGCTTTAAAAAGTGAGACTGTTTTTACAATATTCAATTAATTAATAAAATTTATCATAAAAGTGAAATTTGGACTAAGAACGTGTTTTAAAACCTCGTCTTATACTCATTTCCAAGTAACAAACTAACACGCATTACTACAATTGCACTTATTTTTTTACACAACATAAGAAATCAAATATACGATTTAGATGTACAACATTTTAAAATTAAATGTGTTAATGGTGCAATTGAACTATGTTATTCTAGATTAACAACAAAAATGTGTTGTGTTCCTTCTTGACATAATTTACTCTTGTTGCAAGGAGGATTATGAATAGTATTACCACAAGAAATTTTGCAACATAATAATTCTTATGATTCCTATAATCAAATAAATAAATGTTAATCTTTAACTTATATTTTAGAAGTTCATTCTATATAAGTATATCATTATTCGACTACAATAAAAGAGACACAAATTGACATGATTATAAATTATGATAATGTAGAAAAAATGTAATTCAAATTATGATATTGTTGTAAATCTTTAAGTTAAATTTTTATAATTCAACAATAATCCTAATTTGTTAACTTAAAACCATGAAGACAAATTAAATTTCTAAAAAAAAAGTGATAAATCCTAATTTGCTCAAAATACATTAAATATGCATCCAAAACCATAGGATAAACAAAACATATTTAATCAAAAAATGAAAAGTACATTAAAAGAAAATATCATATGAATTAAGCTCAAATTCATTCAATGATATATACATAATTAAAGTTTTAAGTTTGTTCAAAGTGAAAAAGTACATTTAAAATGAAAAGGATATATATATATATATATATATATATATATATATATATATATATATATATATATATATATATATATATATATATATATATATATATATATATATATATATATATATATATATATATATATATACATATATATATATATATATATATTGACTCCAAGTACAGTATGGATAAATATTGTATTTGTCTCGTTTTCAACTAAGATGCTAGTTATATTATGAATCCAAATAGTCCACACTATTTAAAATATCTTTAACTTTTTTATTTAAAAATGTTAATTACAGTGGAACTAAAGTTATAAAAAATATTTGTTTATTAAAACTTACATAGGTGGGTATTACAATACCCAAATATGATACATGATTGAGTAAATTCTTCAATTCACTAAAAAAAATCGGCAAGATGAATACGCTACTTAAACACATTAGAGTGACTAATTATTAATACTTATAAATGTTAAATAATGGTAATTTAATTGTCTCAGCATACAACCATAAGTTATATAAATCAATTGATAACTATAAGCACACCCACATATATAACATACTTTAGATACTGCTATGAAAGTTGTTCAATTCATTATTAATAATCAGCAAGTAATACACCCAAAATTTTATACTATGGCTCCATGAACTTCATAAGCATTAGGTCAAAACTTTAATCAACAAAAAACAGCCTAAAACAAAAATCCACCCTCCTTAGTACTACGAAAATCAGCCCCAAAACAGTAGATCAAACAAGCTATGCCCTAAGTTGAAAAAACAATTGTTTGGTATTAATACAATAGCATTAAAACAATATAAAATAGATGAGAAACCAGGCCATTATTCACCCATGTGTTTAGCTTAAAACAGAGGATGGAAAACTAAGTGAATGGCTAGTTGCTTGGCTTGTGTATTTCTAATCTAATTTATCAGTACCTCTATTAAATTCATATATTGAAGTCATTGTTAGAAACTTCACTGATGAATGCAAATCTGAAAGTTGTAATCACTTTAATAATTTAATTTTAAAAAAACTGAATTAAATTTTTTTTTTAAAAAGGATTGAGTACAGTTAAATAGAGGAGGAAAAACCAAAAAGAAAACGTTCTTATGTAAATTGAATTTATTTTTAAAAGCTAAGTTATAAAAAAAGTTTAAAACTGACATTTTAGGATTAACATTACATCGTTTCCAAGACCCGTCAAAATGTACACCCAAAATTAGCGGTATTAATAAATGCCGTAATAAAACCGCCATAATTTACGTGTTTTTTGTAGTGATGTGAGCATTGGATTGGTGATGAGTTCACGTCGTTTGTGCCTCATTGGTAGAGAGAGATATGTCATCCCTTCATTTTGTGTGCCATCTGGACTCCACTTATCCACCTCATTAAGTAAACTGCTACCTGGAAGCGGTTTTTGGAGTTTGACTAACGGTTCACTAACAGAAGGACTAATGTGGTTATGATTTGAAAATTAAAAGAACCAAAGTTACACGAAAAAAAAATTTAAAAGAGCAAAGTGAACCAAAGGATATAGTTTAGGGACCAAAATAGATATTTTCCCTAAAATTAAAAGTAAAAGATCCAAATTCATGTCAAAAAAGATTAATTTAACATGGAATAAAATTACACACAAAAAAAATCTAAATGATGTATTCATTTTATTAAAAACAAGATTAAAAAAATTGATCAGAAGAAACCGACTCTAACAAAATGATTTCTCTTTTCATGTAAGATGCATTCTAATTTTAAATTCAATTAGTGGAACTAGGACTCAAGTGCTCATTGTTATGTGAACTGGTTTATTTCCACGGCTACTAAAATTACAAATTGGTGCGGAAGTTGAATTATGGATTAATATTTAACATTTCCAAATTTATTTATTATTGATTTGGAATATTACTGGTTTTCAATATTAGTACAATAGATATGGGTTATTATTTAATATTTCATAATTAATTTTTATTTATTTTGTATAGATCTTTTTATTGAACATCATCAAAATAACGTGTTACTTAACGCTCTAAAAAGTGAGACTGTTTTTACAATATTCAATTAATTAATAAAATTTATCATAAAAGTGAAATTTGGACTAAGAACGTGTTTTAAAACCTCGTCTTATACTCATTTCCAAGTAACAAATTAACACGCATTACTACAATTGCACTTATTTTTTTACACAACATAAGAAATCAAATATACGATTTAGATGTACAATATTTAAAAATTAAATGTGTTAATGGTGCAATTGAACTATGTTATTCTAGATTAACAACAAAAATGTGTTGTGTTCCTTCTTGACATAATTTACTCTTGTTGCAAGGAGGATTATGAATAGTATTACCACAAGAAATTTTGCAACATAATAATCCTTATAATTCCTATAATCAAATAAATAAATGTTAATCTTTAACTTATATTTTAGAAGTTCATTCTTTATAAATATATTATTATTCGACTACAATAAAAGAGACACAAATTGACATGATTATAAATTATGATAATGTAGAAAAAATGTATTTCAAATTATGATATTGTTGTAAATCTTTAAATTGAATTTTTATAATACAACAATAATCCAAATTTGTTAACTTAAAACCATGAAGACAAATTAAATTTCTTAAAACAGTGTGATAAATCCTAATTTGCTCAAAATACAGTAAATATGCATCCAAAACCATAGGATAAACAAAACATATTTAATCAAAAAATGAAAAGTACATTAAAAGAAAATATCATATGAATTAAGCTCCAATTCATTCAATGCTATATACATAATGAAAGTTTATAGTTTGTTCAAAGTGAAAAAGTACATTTAAAATAAAAAAGGATATATATATATATATATATATATATATATATATATATATATATATATATATATATATATATATATATATATATATATATATATATATATATATATATATATATATATATATTGACTCTAGGTACAATATGGATAAATATTGTAGATGTCTCGTTTTAAACTAAGATGATAGTCATATTATGAATTTAAATAGTCTACACTATTTAAAATATCTGTAACTTTTTTATTTAAAAATGTTAATTACAGTGGAACTAAAGTAATAAAAAAATTTGTTGATTAAAACTTACATAGTTGAGTATTTCAATACCCAAATATGATACATCATTGAGTAAATTCTTCAATTCACTAACAAAAAATCGGCAAGATGAATACACTACTTAAACAAATTAGAGTGACTAATTCTTAAAACTTATAAATGTGAAAGAATTATAATTTAATTGTTTGTGCATACAACCATAAGTTATATCAATCAATAGATAACTATAAGCACACCCACATATATAACATACTTTAGATACTGCTATGAAAGTTATTTAATTCATTAACAATAATCAACAAGTAATACACCCAAAAAATTTATATTATGGCTCCATGAACTTCATAATCATTAGGTCAAAACTTTAATAAACAAAAATCAGCCCCAAAATAAAAATCCGCCCTCCTTAGTACTACAAAAATCAGCCCCAAAATAGTAGATCAATCTAGCTATCCCCTAAGTTGAAAAAACAATTGATTGGTATTAATACAATAACACTAAAAAAATATAAAATAGCTGAGAAACCAGGCCATTATTCACCCATGTGTTTAGCTTAAAACAGGGGATGGGAAACTAAGTGAATGGCTAGTTGCTTGGCTTGTGTATTTCTAAACATAATTTATCAGTACTTCTATCAAAATCATATATTGAAGCCTTTGTTAGGAACTTCACCGATGAATGCAAATCTGAAAGTTGAAATCACTTTAATAATTTAATTCTAAAAAAGAGAGAATTAAAAAAGAATTAAAAAAAAGGTTTGAATACGGTTAAATAGAGGAGGAAAAAATAATAAGAAAACGTTCTTATGTAAATTGAATTTAGTTTTAAAATTTAAGTTAATAACAATGTTTAAAACTGAAATTTTAGGATTAACATTACGTCGTTTCCAAGAACCTTCAAAATGTACACCCAAAATTGGCGGTTTTAATAAACGCTGTAATAAAACTGCCATAATTTACGCGTTTTTCCAGTGATGTGAGGATTGGATTGGTGATGGGTTCACATATTTTGTGCTTCATTGGTAGAGAGAGATGTGTTATCCCTTAACTTTGTTTGCCATCTGGACTACACTTATCCACCTCATCAAGTAAATTGCCACCTGGAAGCTATTTTCAGACTTTGACTAACGGTTCACTAACAAAAGGACTAATGTGGTTATGATTCGATAATTAAAAGAACCAAAGTTACACGGAAAAAAAAATTATGAGAGAAATGTGAACCAAATATTATAATTAAGGGACCAAAGTAGATATTTTCCCTAAAATAAAAAGTAAAAGATCCAAATTCATGTCAAACAAGATTAATTTATCATGGAGTAAAATTACACACATAAAAAAAATATCTAAATGATGTATTCATTTTATTAAAAACAACATTAAAAAAATTGAGCAGAAGAAACCGACTCTAACAAAATGATTTCTCTTTTCATGTAAGATGCACTCTAATTTTAAATTCCATTAGTGGAAGTAGGACTCAAGTACTCGTTGTTATGTGAACTTGGTTTATTTCCACGGAAACTAAAATAACAAATTGGTTCCAGCATTTGAACTATGGATTAATATTTAATATTTCCAAATTTATTTATTATTCATTTGGAATATTATTGGTTTTCAATATTATTACAATAGTTATGGGTTATTATTTAATATTTCCTAATTAATTTTTATCTATTTTGTATAGATCTTTTTATTGAACATCATCAAAATAACATGTTACTTAACGCTTTAAAAAGTGATATTGTTTTTACAATATTCAATTAGTTAATAAAATTAATCATAAAAGTGAAATTTGGACTAAGAACGTGTTTTAAAACATCGTCTTATACTCATTTCCAGGTAACAAACTAACACGCATTACTACAATTACACTTATTTTTTTACACAACATAAGAAATCAAATATACGATTTAGATGTACAACATTTTAAAATTGAATGTGTTAATGGTACAATTGAATCTGTTATTCTAGATTAACAACAAAATTGTGTTGTGTTCTTTCTTGACATAATTTACTCTTGTTGCAAGGAGGATTATGAATAGTATTACCACAGAAATTTTACAACATAATAATTCTTATAATTCCTATAATCAAATAAATAAATGTTAATCTTTAACTTATATTTTAGAAGTTTATTCTAAGGAAGTATATTATAATTCAACTACAAAAACAGAGACACAAATTGACATGATTAAAATAATGATAATGTAGAAAAAATGGAATTCAAATTATGATATTGTTGTAATAATATTTAAATTATATTTTTATAATACAACAATAAACCTAATTTGTTAACTAAAAACCATAAAGACAAATTAAATTTATTAAATTGACGTGATAAATCCTAATTTGCTCTTAATACAGTAAATATGCATCCAAAACCATAAGATAAACAAATCATATTTAATCAAAAAATGAAAAATACATTAAAAGAAAATATCATATGAATTAAGCTCAAATTCATTCGATGCTATATACATAATGAAAGTTTATAGTTGTTCAAAGTGAAAAAGTACATTTATAACGAAAAAGGATATATATATATATATATATATATATATATATATATATATATATATATATATATATATATATATATATATATATATATATATATATATATATATATATATATATATATATATATATATATATATATATATATATATATATATATATATATATATATATATATATATATATATATATATATATATATATATATATATATATTGACTCTATGTACAATATGGAAAAATATTGTAGATGTCTCATTTTAAACTAAGATGATAGTCATATTATGAATCTAAATAGTCTACACTATTTAAAATATCTGTAACTTTTTTATTTAAAAATGTTAATTATAGTGGAACTAAAGTTATAAAAAAATTTGTTGATTAAAACTTACATAGTTGAGTATTACAATACCCAAATATGATACATCATTGAGTAAATTCTTCAATTCACTAACAAAAAATTGGCAAGATGAATACACTACTTAAACACATTAGAGTGACTAATTCTTAAAACTTATAAATGTGAAAGAATTATAATTTAATTGTCTCTGCATACAACCATAAGTTATAACAATCAATTGATAACTATAAGCACACCCACATATATAACATACTTTAGATATTGGTATGAAAGTTATTTAATTCATTAACAATAATCAACAAGTAATACACCCAAAAAATTTATATTATGCCTCCATGAACTTCATAATAATTACGTCAAAACTTTAATCAACAAAAATCAACCCCAAAACAAAAATCCGCCCTCCTTAGTACTACAAAAATCAGCCCCAAAAGAGTAGATCAATCTAGCTATCCCCTAAGTTGAAAAAACAATTGATTGGTATTAATACAATAGCATTAAAAAAATATAAAATAGCTGAGAAACCAGGCCATTATTCACCCATGTGTTTAGCTTAAAACAGGGGATGGGAAACTAAGTGAATGGCTAGTTGCTTGGCTTGTGTATTTCTAAACATAATTTATCGGTACCTCTATCAAAATCACATATTGAAGTCATTGTAAGAAACTTCACCGATGAATGCAAATCTGAAATTTGAAATCACTTTAATAATTTAATTTTAAAAAAGAGAGAATTAAAAAAGAATTAAAAAAAGGTTTGAATACGGTTAAATAGAGGAGGAAAAACTAAAAAGAAAACGTTCTTATGTAAATTGAATTTAGTTTTAAAATTTAAGTTAATAACAATGTTTAAAACTAATATTTTAGGATTAACATTACGTCGTTTCCAAGAACCGTCAAAATGTACACCCAAAATTGGCGGTTTTAATAAACGCTATAATAAAATTGCCATAATTTACGGGTTTTTCCAGTGATGTGAGGATTGGATTGGTGATGAGTTCACATCTTTTGTGCTTCATTGGTAGAGAGAAATGTGTTATCCCTTCACTTTGTTTGCCATCTGGACTCCACTTATCCACCTCATCAAGTAAATTGCCACCTGGAAGCTATTTTCAGACTTTTACTAACGATTCACTAACAAAAGGACTAATGTGGTTAGGATTCGATAATTTAAAGAACCAAAGTTACACGGAAAAAAAAATTAAGACAGAAATGTGAACCAAATATTATAGTTAGGGGACCAAAGTAGATATTTTCCCTAAAATAAAAAGTAAAAGATCCAAATTCATGTCAAACAAGATCAATTTATCATGGAATAAAATTACACACATAAAAAAAATATCTAAATGATGTATTCATTTTATTAAAAACAACATTAAAAAAATTGAGCAGAAGAAACCGACTCTAACAAAATGATTTCTCTTTTCATGTAAGATGCACTCTAATTTTAAATTCCATTAGTGGACTTGGTTTATTTCAACGGAAACTAAAATAACAAATTGGTTCCAGCATTTGAACTATGGATTAATATTTAATATTTCCAAATTTATTTATTATTCATTTGGAATATTATTGGTTTTCAATATTATTACAATAGTTATGGGTTATTATTTAATATTTCCTAATTAATTTTTATAGATCTTTTTATTGAACATCATCAAAATAACGTGTTACATAATGCTTTAAAAAGTGATATTGTTTTTACAATATTCAATTAATTAATAAAATTCATCATAAAAGTGAAATTTGGACTAAGAACGTGTTTTAAAACACCGTCTTATACTCATTTCCAAGTAACAAACTAACACGCATTACTACAATTACACTTATTTTTTTACATAACATAAGAAATCAAATATACGATTTAGATGTACAACATTTTAAAATTGAATGTGTTAATGGTACAATTGAACTCTGTTATTCTAGATTAACAACAAAATTGTGTTGTGTTCTTTCTTGACATAATTTACTCTTGTTACAAGGAGGATTATGAATAGTATTACCACAAGAAATTTTGCAACATAATAATTCTTATAATTCCTATATCAAATAAATAAATGTTAATCTTTAATTATATTTTAGAAGTTTATTCTAAGGAAGTATATTATAATTCAACTATAATAACATAGACACAAATTGACATGATTATAAATAATGATAATGTAGAAAAAATGGAATTCAAATTATGATATTTTTGTAATAATATTTAAATTATATTTTTATAATACAACAATAAACATAATTCGTTAACTAAGAACCATAAAGACAAATTAAATTTATTAAAAGGACGTGATAAATCCTAATTTGCTCTTAATACAGTAAATATGCATCCAAAACCATAAGATAAACAAAACATATTAATCAAAAAATGAAAAATACATTAAAAGAAAATATCATATGAATTAAGCTCAAATTCATTCGATGCTATATACATAATGAAAGTTTATAGTTGTTCAAAGTGAAAAAGTACATTTATAACGAAAAAGATATATATATATATATATATATATATATATATATATATATATATATATATATATATATATATATATATATATATATATATATATATATATATATATTATATATATATATATATATATATATATATATATATATATATATATATTGACTCTATGTACAGTATGGATAAATATTGTAGATGTCTCATTTTAAACTAAGATGATAGTCATATTATGAATCTTAATAGTCTACACTATTTAAAATATCTGTAACTTTTTTATTTAAAAATGTTAATTACAGTGGAACTATAGTTATAAAAAAATTTGTTGATTAAAACTTACATAGTTGAGTATTACAATACCCAAATATGATACATCATTGAGTAAATTCTTCAATTCACTAACAAAAAATTGGCAAGATGAATACACTACTTAAACACGTTTGAGTGACTAATTCTTAAAACCTATAAATGTGAAAGAATTATAATTTAATTGTCTCTGCATACAACCATAAGTTATATCAATCAATTGATAACTATAAGCACACCCACATATATAACATACTTTAGATACTGCTATGAAAGTTATTTAATTCATTAACAATAATCAACAAGTAATACACCCAAAAAATTTATATTATGGCTCCATGAACTTCATAATCATTAGGTTAAAACTTTAATCAACAAAAATCAGCCCCAAAATAAAAATCCGCCCTCCTTAGTACTACAAAAATCAGCCCCAAAACAGTAGAACAATCTAGCTATCCCCTAAGTTCAAAAAACAATTGATTGGTATTAATACAATAGCATTAAAAAAATATAAAATAGCTGAGAAACCAGGCCATTATAAACCCATGTGTTTAGCTTAAAACAGGGGATGGGAAACTAAGTGAATGGCTAGTTTCTTGGCTTGTGTATTTCAAAACATAATTTATCAGTACCTCTATCAAAATCATATATTGAAGTCATTGTTAGAAACTTCACTTATGAATGCAAATCTGAAAGTTAAAATCACTTTAATAGTTTAATTTAAAAAAAGAGAGAATTAAAAAAGAATTAAAAAAAGGTTTGAATACGGTTAAATAGAGGAGGAAAAACTAAAAAGAAAACGTTCTTATGTAAATTGAATTTAGTTTTAAAATTTATGTTAATAACAATGTTTAAAACTGACATTTTAGGACTAACATTACGTCTTTTCCAAGAACCGTGAAAATGTACACCCAAAATTGGCGGTTTTAATAAACGCTGTAATAAACTGCCATAATTTACGCATTTTTCCAGTGATGTGAGGATTGGATTGGTGATGAGTTCACATCTTTTATGCTTCATTGGTAGAGAGAGATGTGTTATCCCTCCACTTTGTTTGCCATCTGGACTACACTTATCCACCTTATCAAGTAAATTGCCACCTGGAAGCTGTTTTCAGACTTTGACTAACGGTTCACTAACAAAAGGACTAATGTGGTTATGATTCGATAATTAAAAGAACCAAAGTTACACGGAAAAAAAAATTAAGAGAGAAATGTGAACCAAATATTATAGTTAAGGGACCAAAGTAGATATTTTCCCTAAAATAAAAAGTAAAAGATCCAAATTCATGTCAAACAAGATTAATTTATCATGGAATAAACACACATAAAAAAAATATCTAAATGATGTATTCATTTTATTAAAAACAACATTAAAAAAATTGAGCAGAAGAAACCGAGTCTAACAAAATGATTTCTCTTTTCATGTAAGATGCACTCTAATTTTAAATTCCATTAGTGGAACTAGGACTCAAGTACACGTTGTTATGTGAACTTGGTTTATTTCCACGGATACTAAAATAACAAATTGGTTCCAGCATTTGAACTATGGATTAATATTTAATATTCCAACCTTATTTATTATTCATTTGGAATATTATTGGTTTTCAATATTATTATAATAATTATGGGTTATTATTTAATATTTCTTAATTTATTTTTATCTATTTTGTATAGATCTTTTTATTTAACATCATCAAAATAACGTGTTACTTAACGCTTTAAAAAGTGATACTATTTTTACAATATTCAATTAATTAATAAAATTCATCATAAAAGTGAAATTTGGACTAAGAACGTGTTTTAAAACATCGTCTTATACTCATTTCCGAGTAACAAACTAACACGCATTACTAGAATTGCACTTATTTTTTTACACAACATAAGAAATCAAATATACGATATAGATGTACAACATTTTAAAATTAAATGAGTTAATGGTACAACTGAACTCTGTTATTCTAGATTAACAACAAAATTGTGTTGTGTTCTTACTTGACATAATTTACTCTTGTTGCAAGGAGGATTAATGATAGTATTACCACAAGAAATTTTGCAACATAATAATTCTTATAATTCCTATAATCAAATAAATAAATGTTAATCTTTAACTTATATTTTAGAAGTTTATTCTAAGGAAGTATATTATAATTCAACTACAATAACAGAGACACAAATTGACATGATTATAAATAATGATAATGTAGAAAAAATGGAATTCAAATTATGATATTGTTGTAATAATATTTAAATTATATTTTTATAATACAACAATAAACCTAATTTGTTAACTAAAAACCATAAAGACAAATTAAATTTATTAAAAGGACGTGATTAATCCTAATTTGCTCTTAATACAGTAAATATGCATCCAAAACCATAAGATAAACAAAACATATTTAATCAAAAAATGAAAAATACATTAAAAGAAAATATCATATGAATTAAGCTAAAATTCCTTCGATTCTATATACATAATGGAAGTTTATAGTTGTTCAAAGTGAAAAAGTACATTTATAACGAAAACATATATATATATATATATATATATATATATATATATATATATATATTGACTCTATGTACAATATGGATAAATATTGTAGATGTCTCATTTTAAACTAAGATGATAGTCATATTATGAATTTAAATAGTCTACACTATTTAAAATATCTGTAACTTTTTTATTTAAAAATGTTAATTACAGTGGAACTACAGTTATAAAAAAATTTGTTGATTAAAACTTACATAGTTGAGTATTATAATACCCAAATATGATACATCATTGAGTAAATTCTTCAATTCACTAACAAAAAAATCAGCAAGATGAATACACTACTTAAAAACATTAGAGTGACTAATTCTTAAAACTTATAAATGTGAAAGAATTATAATTTAATTGTCTCTGCATACAACCATAAGTTATATCTATCAATTGATAACTATAAGCACACCCACATATATAACATACTTTAGATACTGCTATGAACGTTATTTAATTCATTAACAATAATCAACAAGTAATACACCCAAAAAAATTATATTATGGCTCCATGAACTTCATAATCATTAGGTCAAAACTTTAATCAACAAAAATCAGCCCCAAAACAAAAATCCGCCCTCCTTAGTACTACAAAAATCAGCCCCAAAATAGTAGATCAATCTAGCTATCCCCTAAGTTGAAAAAACAATTGATTGGTATTAATACAATAGCATTAAAAAATATAAAATAGCTGAGAAACCAGGCGATTATTCACCCATGTGTTTAGCTTAAAACAGGGGATGGGAAACTAAGTGAATGGATAGTTGCTTGGCTTGTGTATTTCTATACATAATTTATCAGTACCTCTATTCCAATCATATATTGAAGTCATTGTTAGAAACTTCACCGTTGAATGCAAATCTGAAAGTTGAAATCAATTTAATAATTTAATTTAAAAAAAGAGAGAATTAAAAAAAGGTTTGAATACGGTTAAATAGAGGAGGAAAAACTAAAAAGAAAACGTTCTTATGTAAATTGAATTTAGTTTTAAAATTTATGTTAATAACAATGTTTAAAACTGACATTTTAGGACTAACATTACGTCTTTTCCAAGAACCGTGAAAATGTACACCCAAAATTGGCGGTTTTAATAAACGCTGTAATAAAACTGCCATAATTTACGCATTTTTCCAGTGATGTGAGGATTGGATTGGTGATGAGTTCACATCTTTTGTGCTTCATTGGTAGAGAGAGATGTGTTATCCCTTCACTTTGTTTGCCATCCGGACTCCACTTATTCACCTCATCAAGTAAATTGCCACCTGGGAGATGTTTTCAGACATTGATTAACGGTTCTCTAACAAAAGGACTAATGTGGTTATGATTCGGTAATTAAAAGAACCAAAGTTACACGGAAAAAAAATTAAGAGAGAAATGTGAACCAAATATTATAGTTAAGGGACCAAAGTAGATATTTTCCCTAAAATAAAAAGTAAAAGATCCAAATTCATGTCAAACAAGATTAATTTATCATGGAATAAAGTAACACACATAAAAAAAATATCTAAATGATGTATTCATTTTATTAAAAACAACATTAAATAAATTGAGCAGAAGAAACCGAGTGTAACAAAATGATTTCTCTTTTCATGTAAGATGCACTCTAATTTTAATTCCATTAGTGGAACTAGGACTCAAATACTCGTTGTTATGTGAACTTGGTTTATTTCCATGGAAACTAAAATAACAAATTGGTTCCAGCATTTGAACTATGGATTAATATTTAATATTTCCAACCTTATTTATTATTCATTTGGAATATTATTGGTTTTCAATATTATTATAATAATTATGGGTTATTATTTAATATTTCTTAATTTATTTTTATCTATTTTGTATAGATCTTTTTATTTAACATCATCAAAATAACGTGTTACTTAACGCTTTAAAAAGTGATACTATTTTTACAATATTCAATTAATTAATAAAATTCATCATAAAAGTTAAATTTGGACTAAGAACGTGTTTTAAAACATCGTCTTATACTCATTTCCGAGTAACAAACTAACACGCATTACTAGAATTGCACTTATTTTTTTACACAACATAAGAAATCAAATATACGATATAGATGTACAACATTTTAAAATTAAATGAGTTAATGGTACAACTGAACTCTGTTATTCTAGATTAACAACAAAATTGTGTTGTGTTCTTTCTTGACATAATTTACTCTTGTTGCAAGGAGGATTATGAATAGTATTACCACAAGAAATTTTGCAACATAATAATTCTTATAATTCCTATAATCAAATATATAAATGTTAATCTTTAACTTATATTTTATAAGTTTATTCTAAGGAAGTATATTATAATTCAACTACAATAACAGAGACACAAATTGACATGATTATAAATAATGATAATGTAGAAAAAATGGAATTCAAATTATGATATTGTTGTAATAATATTTAAATTATATTTTTATAATACAACAATAAACCTAATTTGTTAACTAAAAACCATAAGGACAAATTAAATTTATTAAAAGGACGTGATTAATCCTAATTTGCTCTTAATACAGTAAATATGCATCCAAAACCATAAGATAAACAAAACATATTTAATCAAAAAATGAAAAATACATTAAAAGAAAATATCATATGAATTAAGCTAAAATTCATTCAATGCTATATACATAATGGAAGTTTATAGTTGTTCAAAGTGAAAAAGTACATTTATAACGAAAACAGATATATATATATATATATATATATATACATATATATATATATTATATATATATATATATATATATATATATATATATATATATATATATATATATACATATATATATATATATATATATATATATATATATATATATATATATATATATATATATATATATATATATATTGACTCTATGTACAATATGGATAAATATTGTAGATGTCTCATTTTAAACTAAGATGATAGTCATATTATGAATTTAAATAGTCTACACTATTTAAAATATCTGTAACTTTTTTATTTAAAAATGTTAATTACAGTGGAACTACAGTTATAAAAAAATTTGTTGATTAAAACTTACATAGTTGAGTATTATAATACCCAAATATGATACATCATTGAGTAAATTCTTCAATTCACTAACAAAAAAATCAGCAAGATGAATACACTACTTAAAAACATTAGAGTGACTAATTCTTAAAACTTATAAATGTGAAAGAATTATAATTTAATTGTCTCTGCATACAACCATAAGTTATATCTATCAATTGATAACTATAAGCACACCCACATATATAACATACTTTAGATACTGCTATGAACGTTATTTAATTCATTAACAATAATCAACAAGTAATACACCCAAAAAAATTATATTATGGCTCCATGAACTTCATAATCATTAGGTCAAAACTTTAATCAACAAAAATCAGCCCCAAAACAAAAATCCGCCCTCCTTAGTACTACAAAAATCAGCCCCAAAATAGTAGATCAATCTAGCTATCCCCTAAGTTGAAAAAACAATTGATTGGTATTAATACAATAGCATTAAAAAAATATAAAATAGCTGAGAAACCAGGCGATTATTCACCCATGTGTTTAGCTTAAAACAGGGGATGGGAAACTAAGTGAATGGATAGTTGCTTGGCTTGTGTATTTCTATACATAATTTATCAGTACCTCTATTCCAATCATATATTGAAGTCATTGTTAGAAACTTCACCGTTGAATGCAAATCTGAAAGTTGAAATCAATTTAATAATTTAATTTAAAAAAAGAGAGAATTAAAAAAAGGTTTGAATACGGTTAAATAGAGGAGGAAAAACTAAAAAGAAAACGTTCTTATGTAAATTGAATTTAGTTTTAAAATTTATGTTAATAACAATGTTTAAAACTGACATTTTAGGACTAACATTACGTCTTTTCCAAGAACCGTGAAAATGTACACCCAAAATTGGCGGTTTTAATAAACGCTGTAATAAAACTGCCATAATTTACGCATTTTTCCAGTGATGTGAGGATTGGATTGGTGATGAGTTCACATATTTTGTGCTTCATTGGTAGAGAGAGATGTGTTATCCCTTCACTTTGTTTGCCATCCGGACTCCACTTATTCACCTCATCAAGTAAATTGCCACCTGGGAGATGTTTTCAGACATTGATTAACGGTTCTCTAACAAAAGGACTAATGTGGTTATGATTCGGTAATTAAAAGAACCAAAGTTACACGGAAAAAAAATTAAGAGAGAAATGTGAACCAAATATTATAGTTAAGGGACCAAAGTAGATATTTTCCCTAAAATAAAAAGTAAAAGATCCAAATTCATGTCAAACAAGATTAATTTATCATGGAATAAAGTAACACACATAAAAAAAATATCTAAATGATGTATTCATTTTATTAAAAACAACATTAAATAAATTGAGCAGAAGAAACCGAGTCTAACAAAATGATTTCTCTTTTCATGTAAGATGCACTCTAATTTTAAATTCCATTAGTGGAACTAGGACTCAAATACTCGTTGTTATGTGAACTTGGTTTATTTCCATGGAAACTAAAATAACAAATTGGTTCCAGCATTTGAACTATGGATTAATATTTAATATTTCCAACCTTATTTATTATTCATTTGGAATATTATTGGTTTTCAATATTATTATAATAATTATGGGTTATTATTTAATATTTCTTAATTTATTTTTATCTATTTTGTATAGATCTTTTTATTTAACATCATCAAAATAACGTGTTACTTAACGCTTTAAAAAGTGATACTATTTTTACAATATTCAATTAATTAATAAAATTCATCATAAAAGTTAAATTTGGACTAAGAACGTGTTTTAAAACATCGTCTTATACTCATTTCCGAGTAACAAACTAACACGCATTACTAGAATTGCACTTATTTTTTTACACAACATAAGAAATCAAATATACGATATAGATGTACAACATTTTAAAATTAAATGAGTTAATGGTACAACTGAACTCTGTTATTCTAGATTAACAACAAAATTGTGTTGTGTTCTTTCTTGACATAATTTACTCTTGTTGCAAGGAGGATTATGAATAGTATTACCACAAGAAATTTTGCAACATAATAATTCTTATAATTCCTATAATCAAATATATAAATTTTAATCTTTAACTTATATTTTATAAGTTTATTCTAAGGAAGTATATTATAATTCAACTACAATAACAGAGACACAAATTGACATGATTATAAATAATGATAATGTAGAAAAAATGGAATTCAAATTATGATATTGTTGTAATAATATTTAAATTATATTTTTATAATACAACAATAAACCTAATTTGTTAACTAAAAACCATAAGGACAAATTAAATTTATTAAAAGGACGTGATTAATCCTAATTTGCTCTTAATACAGTAAATATGCATCCAAAACCATAAGATAAACAAAACATATTTAATCAAAAAATGAAAAATACATTAAAAGAAAATATCATATGAATTAAGCTAAAATTCATTCAATGCTATATACATAATGGAAGTTTATAGTTGTTCAAAGTGAAAAAGTACATTTATAACGAAAACAGATATATATATATATATATATATATATATATACATATATATATATATATATATATATATATATATATATATATATATATATATATTGACTCTATGTACAATATGGATAAATATTATAGATGTCTCATTTTAAACTAAGATGATAGTCATATTATGAATTTAAATAGTCTACACTATTTAAAATATCTGTAACTTTTTTATTTAAAAATGTTAATTACAGTGGAACTACAGTTATAAAAAAATTTGTTGATTAAAACTTACATAGTTGAGTATTATAATACCCAAATATGATACATCATTGAGTAAATTCTTCAATTCACTAACAAAAAATCAGCAAGATGAATACACTACTTAAACACATTAGAGTGACTAATTCTTAAAACTTATAAATGTGAAAGAATTATAATTTAATTGTCTCTGCATACAACCATAAGTTATATCAATCAATTGATAACTATAAGCACACCCACATATATAACATACTTTAGATACTGCTATGAAAGTTATTTAATTCATTAACAATAATCAACAAGTAATACACCCAAAAAGATTATATTATGGCTCCATGAACTTCATAATCATTAGGTCAAAACTTTAATCAACAAAAATCATCCCCAAAACAAAAATCCGCCCTCCTTAGTACTACAAAAATCAGCCCCAAAACAGTAGAACAATCTAGCTATCCCCTAAGTTCAAAAAACAATTGATTGGTATTAATACAATAGCATTAAAAAAATATAAAATAGCTGAGAAACCAGGCCATTATAAACCCATGTGTTTAGCTTAAAACAGGGGATGGGAAACTAAGTGAATGGCTAGTTGCTTGGCTTGTGTATTTCTAAACATAATTTATCAGTACCTCTATCAAAATCATATATTGAAGTCATTGTTAGAAACTTCACTTATGAATGCAAATCTGAAAGTTAAAATCACTTTAATAGTTTAATTTAAAAAAAGAGAGAATTAAAAAAGAATTAAAAAAAGGTTTGAATACGGTTAAATAGAGGAGGAAAAACTAAAAAGAAAACGTTCTTATGTAAATTGAATTTAGTTTTAAAATTTATGTTAATAACAATGTTTAAAACTGACATTTTAGGACTAACATTACGTCTTTTCCAAGAACCGTGAAAATGTACACCCAAAATTGGCGGTTTTAATAAACGCTGTAATAAACTGCCATAATTTACGCATTTTTCCAGTGATGTGAGGATTGGATTGGTGATGAGTTCACATCTTTTATGCTTCATTGGTAGAGAGAGATGTGTTATCCCTCCACTTTGTTTGCCATCTGGACTACACTTATCCACCTTATCAAGTAAATTGCCACCTGGAAGCTGTTTTCAGAATTTGACTAACGGTTCACTAACAAAAGGACTAATGTGGTTATGATTCGATAATTAAAAGAACCAAAGTTACACGGAAAAAAAAATTAAGAGAGAAATGCGAACCAAATATTATAGTTAAGGGACCAAAGTAGATATTTTCCCTAAAATAAAAAGTAAAAGATCCAAATTCATGTCAAACAAGATTAATTTATCATGGAATAAAGTTACACACATAAAAAAAATATCTAAATGATGTATTCATTTTATTAAAAACAACATTAAAAAAATTGAGCAGAAGAAACCGAGTCTAACAAAATGATTTCTCTTTTCATGTAAGATGCACTCTAATTTTAAATTCCATTAGTGGAACTAGGACTCAAGTACTCGTTGTTATGTGAACTTTGTTTATTTCCACGGATACTAAAATAACAAATTGGTTCCAGCATTTGAACTATGGATTAATATTTAATATTTCCAACCTTATTTATTATTCATTTGGAATATTATTGGTTTTCAATATTATTATAATAATTATGGGTTATTATTTAATATTTCTTAATTTATTTTTATCTATTTTGTATAGATCTTTTTATTTAACATCATCAAAATAACGTGTTACTAAACGCTTTAAAAAGTGATACTATTTTTACAATATTCAATTAATTAATAAAATTCATCATAAAAGTGAAATTTGGACTAAGAACGTGTTTTAAAACATCGTCTTATACTCATTTCCGAGTAACAAACTAACACGCATTACTAGAATTGCACTTATTTTTTTACACAACATAAGAAATCAAATATACGATATAGATGTACAACATTTTAAAATTAAATGAGTTAATGGTACAACTGAACTCTGTTATTCGAGATTAACAACAAAATTGTGTTGTGTTCTTACTTGACATAATTTACTCTTGTTGCAAGGAGGATTATGAATAGTATTACCACAAGAAATTTTGCAACATAATAATTCTTATAATTCCTATAATCAAATAAATAAATGTTATTCTTTAACTTATATTTTAGAAGTTTATTCTAAGGAAGTATATTATAATTCAACTACAATAACAGAGACACAAATTGACATGATTATAAATAATGATGATGTAGAAAAAATGGAATTCAAATTATGATATTGTGGTAATAATATTTAAATTATATTTTTTATA